>PVKB01005729.1:14383-86377 GCA_004027205.1 Ctenodactylus gundi
AAAAAAAAAAAAAAAAAAAAAAAGAAAAGAAAAGATCATTCTAAGTAGTTTATACTCACTGGCTTGATAAAGGTTAAAAAGCAGGTAATACGAAGTATTGGCATGAATGTGGGACATAAGAAAATTTCATACATTACTAGATACAGAATTGTCCATCCACTTTGGAGCATTTTTAGATAGGAGGCAAGTGCAAAAATACTGTTTTCTGTATCTTTCTGAACGTTTGAAGATTTAATAGAAAGTCAATGGATAGAACCAACTTTAATGGTTGTATATTCCAGACGGTGAAGGGGTCACTGATAGAGTGAGGCTCCTGAGTTGGGAGTATGGTGAGATCCAGAGTGCAAGCCTAGGGGTCATTTTAAAAAGATGGACATGTTGAAGAATTGGCTGACCATTAAGTAGGTGTTTTCTTTATTTTTTCACGAACATCTCTTTTTCTGGGCTTACAAGTCTTTTCCCCCCAGCATTTTCATTAATATATATATGCAATACATGTTTACAATGAAATTGGGTATTTTGTGCACATATATATCGCATCAACATTACAATCCCTTCCCCTCAACATTTTTGGCCCTCCCTCACCCTCTCCATCCCTCGGCTCCTACTAGCACACCCATTTGGTTCTATAGAATGCTTTTGGGAATGCTTCCCAAATCACAGAAACCATATTTAATCTTCTGCATCTGACTCACCTCACCACTGAAGTCACCACTCCTGCTGTCTCCCCCACCCCACTTCCTATGTTCCTTCAGGATTTCTGATCTTCCTGTGGCCTCCTTTCAATTGTTGGAGCAAGGCACAAGCGGTTTTTGAATACATTCTCAACTTTTTAAATGGGTCCATGAGGAGACTGTGCAGCTGTGTTACTTGGCATCTGTCTTGACTGGAAGTGGCTTACAAGTTTTTAAAGAATCATATATGCTTATGAATTAGCATGAGGAAATGTAATAATGACACATTTGTACTCCAGTGAAAGTGGGCTATTATTTTAGATTTGTCTGTAAGACTTGTAGGCTTAATACCTATGGTAAGTAACAAGATAATTTAAAAATAATATGATACATTGACATGTTCCATAGTCAGTAAAGTTTTTTTTTCCTTTTAAAATTATTTAGGAAGCCAGGCATAGTGGTATAGGCCTATAAACATGGTACTTTCTGAGGAAAGAGGATTATAAATTCAAGCCCAGTTTCGGCAGTTTAGCAGCTTAATGAGATCCAGTTTCAAAATGAGAATAAAAAGTGGACTAAAGACATAGCTCAGTCTGAAGGCCTTGGACTTAATCCCCAGTACCCAAACAAACAAACACTATAAGCCTAAAATCTTTCGGTTGCCCATCTTCCTGTCTTTGGATTGTATAAATATTTTTGTGACGCTGCTTCATTTTCTTGCTGTAAATTTTCACTTTTTTTTCCTGTAGTTGTTTCCTTTTGAGTATGAAAGATGACAGCATCGAAGGCATTTATGACACTCTAAAGCAGTGTGCACTGATTTCTAAGTCTGCTGGGGGAATCGGTGTTGCTGTAAGTTGTATTCGGGCTACTGGCAGCTACATTGCTGGGGTAAGCTTCTATCATATAACTTTAAGAGAAATTCAAATCCAAAAGCAGTCTTGCCTATGATCAAGAGTGTAATTTTATGATACTAGTGATTGGGAGACCTGGGTCTCTCTTAATCACCAGCTAGTTGTGTGACATGGAGTGGGTCACTTCCTTCTGTTTTTCTTTTTCAACTATTATTGGAGTTTAGCTTATACTAGATCTCTAAAAATCTCTTTTAGCTCAGATTTTAGAATTCTGATTTATTTTAGCATTAATAATGTCAGCAATCATTTATGGATTGCTTAGTATGTGCTCAGTCTCTTACTAATGTTTTACACAATTTATTCATTTAATCCTCACTGTAATCCTATGAGATAGCTGCCATTATAGACACGTGATAGAAACTATTTCTTAGAATAATCTTGCAGATCTGAAGCACCAGTGTTTTCAGTTCCTGAATGAAAAACCTGAGCCTTAGAAAGTTGTTTGTTCAGAGATCAGTCATTTCATATGTGTTAAGGCTAGGATTTAGACTCTAAATATGGGTACTTTATGATCTAAATGCTAACTCTTTGCTAGTTCCTTATTCATTGGGTATGAAGAAAATGATCTGGACTAAGACTTGGATCCTGTCTCCACTACCTACTAGTGATGTGGCCTATGCAAGTTCTTTTATATCCCTGAGTTCTCATCTGTAGTGTGAAGACAGTCTTTAACCCTGCAGAGTAAACTTCCAGAATTTCTTCCATTATATAGTATTTTGGAGGTGCTCTGATACATAAAGAACTTGTACACAATTGTGAATGAGCCATTGTTCATGTACCTCTAGAATAAGTATTAGCCTTTGGGTTAGAAGGATTAGTTAAAGAATTTGAAGTATTTCTACTCAGGTTTGCTTCATTGTATAAACTGTATATTGCTGAAAATCTTCATTTACCTTATTTTGTCTTGATATATTCACTGCATATAATTCTTTTCGTAAGTTATCCTGAATTATCTTGGGAAAGGACATTGTAGTAATATTCTTTTGTACTCCTTTTTTTTCTCTACCAAAAATATATCTTTGTATAATGACCTTAACAAATGTAGAGTTTAAATTTAGCTACTCTGATTTTGGATTCTTTTGACTTATAATTCTTAAATTACGTTGTAAGTTAGGAATGCCACAAAGTAACTTTATATGTAATTTGTAATTTCTTCAGCATTTTGTTGATTTTAGAATGTAGAGATGGAGAGTAGATGCTATCAATAAATTAGGCAACCTTTTTGATGATAAGAGATTAGGAAAAACAACTTTGTTCATTCTTGGGCTGTTATGTTACTATTTTTTTTTTTTTTTTGTGAGTCCCTTCTGCCTCATCCAGATATCTTTATTCTTAATCTTTCTTTCAGACTAATGGCAATTCTAATGGCCTTGTACCAATGCTGAGAGTGTATAACAACACAGCTCGATATGTGGATCAAGGTGGAAACAAGGTATGCTCTGTTACTTGAAAGTACTGGATTAGATCTAAGAATCTTAAGGTGTGTATGCCTATAACAATATGATTTGATTAGGTATAGTATCTGCCTACTGTTTTTTTAACTTAAAAATCAATTTAAGGAGACATAAATTTCTTATTTTGAAGTGCACACCCTTTATTTATACAGTATGATAGATTTTGACATGTATATACACTTGAGTAGCCACCACATCTTGTAAGATGTTGAAGACTCGTCCATCTATGCTTGCTGCCCCACTGCCTTTGCAGCCGGTCACCCAACACTTTTACCCAGACGTGCTTTGTCCCAGCCTTTAAGAAGCTGTTGGTCTACTCAGCTTTCACTGAGTTTGTTTGCAAAAAATTTCTCAAGTTGTGACTAAACTTGAAATGGTGTTCTAATATGTTCTCTGAGTTTTTCTTTAAAACACAATCGTTTGAAACAACTAGTAAAATTTGAGACAATTGGTACGTGCGGTTTTATTGTAGCTGTTGTCACTTGTTTTTGTGACTTTGGGAATTGAACCCAGGACCTTCACACTGAGCTACCTCCTCAACTTAACTTTTGGTTTTGAAATGGCGTTTTGTTAAGTTGCCCTGGCTAGGCTCAAATGTGTGCTCTTTCTGCCTCAGTTTCCTCATATGCTAGGCTGCCAGGCCTGTGCGGCTAGGCTGTACTAAAGCAGGATGGTTCAGAGCTAGTCTGCCTTTCCTGAATACCTTTCATGAGAAGTTATATTGTCAAAGTGCAAACAGCTTTCTTTGGTCTTTCCATGCATAGTGTGTGGTGATGCTGGCCACACCTGAGAGGAGGCTTCATCTGTATTTCACTGCCTTCCTACTGTGGTAGCTGTATCTCAGCCCTGTGTGTTTTTAATTTTTGAACAGTGTCTCACTAAGTTGCCCCGGCTGGCCTCCAATTTGTGATCCTCCTACTTCAGCCCCCCCAACTAGCTGGGATTAGACATGTGCCCTCATGCCTAACCAGTTTTTTTTTTTAAACTCTGAGAATATATGACAAATGCATTTTTATAGTACTTTTATTTGAATTATTTAATTCATTATTGTTGTGAAGATCAAAGTACATACTATAAAAATTATTTGAAAATAAAAAATTTTTTGTTTTATTGTGGTTCTGAAAAGAATGACGATTTGTTTACCATTAGCGTCCTGGGGCATTCGCCATTTATCTGGAGCCTTGGCATTTAGACATCTTTGAGTTCCTTGATTTAAAGAAGAACACAGGAAAGGAAGAACAGCGGGCCAGGGATCTTTTCTTTGCTCTTTGGATTCCAGATCTCTTCATGAAACGAGTGGAAACTAATCAGGTGAGAGAAACTGGTACCTGTTGGTAATAGTGACTTGATTCATGTGCATTGTTTTCTTAGGAAGAACTTACTTATGTGTGACTCCACAGAAGGCATTTTGAGCAAGGAAAGGGTGCCATGCTTGTGTTTTTGCACTTCTCTAGGCAAATGCTACCTGACCTGAATGCAGAAAAGGTCATGAACAAATGAGCAGAACTAAATTTTTGGATTTGAGCCCAAAATGATTACTTTTACAACAAATTTTCAAGAAAGCAGTCTTGTCCTGGAGGTATTTCTAATGAATTATGATTGGTTATTCCAAGTTTCTTACGAGTCTTACTGTTCTTCCTTTTGTAGGACTGGTCTTTGATGTGTCCCAATGAATGTCCTGGTCTGGATGAGGTTTGGGGAGAAGAATTTGAGAGGTTATATGAAAGGTATTAGAAAAATATGAAACTAATAAGTATTTTAACCATGGTTTTTCTTAGTTGGGGATCTGAATATCAGATATCTTTAAGTCATTAGCCTGTTTCTACATGAATCTTTAGAAAATGTAGAAGAGAATGTGATGGATACTAAAATAATTTTGGTCAGATTTGCCTTCTGTCTGTTTACCAAAATCGCCTTCAGTCTTCCTAAAATTTTAGTATATGTGAATAGGTACTTGTATCTTTAAAGTGTTCCTTATAAAAAGTAAGGTAAAGACTGCCAAGGTTCTTACTTTGTGGTATTAATGCAGTATTTAAGGTAAGGTAACTTACGCTTTAACATTTTATAATAAGAATCATAAGTAGGACACACATGTTAATAGTTCATTAAAATTAGCACAGTATTAAGGAATTTAACTTTTTCCTTTTTTATTATGAAAGGTATTATTGATTTGGTGCTATTTGAAGGAACTGGAAGCTACCTAATTTTCCCCTGAGGCGAGGAGAATGAATAAGAACAAGAAAGAAAAATGAATATCATGTTCCTTATATTTTTCCTTTGGGTAGAAGTTAGTAAAAACCTAAGAATTTGCATAGTTTTATATTGTAATATCTTCAAATTCTCTAAACATTTTCCTGAGGAATGCATATTAAAATATTATCTTTGCCTTTCAGTTATGAGAAGCAAGGTCGTATTCGCAAAGTTGTAAAAGCTCAGCAGCTTTGGTATGCCATCATTGAGTCTCAGACAGAGACAGGCACCCCGTACATGCTCTACAAAGATTCCTGTAATCGGAAAAGCAACCAGCAGAACCTGGGAACAATCAAGTGCAGCAACCTGTGCACAGAAATAGTGGAGTATACTAGCAAAGATGAGGTAGGTAGAGGGACTTCCGCAGGAGTGCTAAAGAGGAATCTTAAGCAGTTACTATGTGAATTCTTCACTTGATATCACTTAAAGTGGGTGAAGGGAGTTTTCAATTTATTACCAGCGAGGGCCAAAATGGACTAGAAAAAAAAATGGTCCGTGCCTAGAAATAGCCTTCAGTCAAAGCTGTGTGGAAGACTCAAGTGTTTTGTTTTGTTCTTTGAATCCACATCATTTTGGCATTATTTACCTGAGGAAATAGCAATATATGGTTATGAAAGTTGAAGAAAAACACAAAATTGTGTTAGAATGCTTATTCAGTTTAAAGTGTATAAATCTTTACAGAGAATGTTGAGACAGAATGTAATCTCAAACCTCTTAACATTTTACAGAATAGTCCAGGCTAGGTGTAGGACATGGATTCATTTTAAAAAATGCTTTGGAGTTGTAAACTGTGTGTTCGGTGTGCGTGAAGTCCTGGATTCAAATCTCAGCACCAGAACCAAACCAAAACAAGAAATTAGGGAAAAGGTGCCTGTATGACAAATCAGAGACTGGTCTGTTTTCTTTTTGTTTTAATATTTATTGGTAGAAATGGATCTTCAGTGCATACTTTGTGTTTATATAAATTCTACATTCTCTTAAAATTTTCTCACTTGTTTTACTTGGAGGTTTTTGTTCTCCCAAGTGAATAGAACATCCTATCTATGCATTTGATCCTGTAGAGACATTTTTTTAAAGGTTGTTAAAACTAAATTTGAGAGACCATGCAAATTGTATACCTTACTTCAGCCAATGAATTGTTTACACTTTCAAAAAAAATCACAAAAGCCTGAATTCAAATAAAGTAATCTGTATGTTCTAAATGTCTCATGTCCCATTTCTGAATAAAGAAATACTTGTTCAGTATTACATATTGCTTGTTAATGAGATTGTTAGAAATGCTTCAGTAAATTATCTATTTTAAAATTGTATCTTAATCTGCTTTCAGAACAGATCAATGCTAAAAAGAAAATCAAACAGCTCTTAGACTTTGACCTTATATCTATATATACACATATGGTATGCTGCATATTAAATTATTTCAGGTAACGTAAACTCAGTAAACATTCTGCCAGACATTCTTTGATTTAGACACCAATGTCTAGACATAGTAGTAAACCTATGAAAACAAAATCCAAATAAAGTCTGCTATGATATTAAGAGAAAGAAGGTATTTAACTTACTGAATTGTGTGATAGGGCTACTTTTTTGGGTAAAAAGTATGACGTAGGTTTGTTGTGGAACAAATAGATTAAGGCTTGATGTATGGAAAGATGGCAATTGCTGAGGAAAGTGAAACAGATGGTAGAATATGATAGATGTTGTAAGCTCTCGTGTGTTCTTGATGGAAAATTGCATCAAAATGCAAAGATGAGGAGGTAGACTGATTCTGGATGTAGAGTGTCTTGATGTGAGAGATTAGCGATCAGCCTCGTGAGGTTGTTGTGGTTGGATGGCTGGGGATAGGATGTTGGGTGTGAACTATGGAAGTGGGGAAGGAGCATAGCCTCAATTCTAGACCCTTAAATAGAAAAAGGCAACTGAAGAGTCAGAGAAAAAATGGGGAGTTAAGCATACTACTCTGCTGAGGTTATACTTTATTACAGCACTTACCGAGTGCTAGGGAATAAATTTTAAAGTCTTATCTTTGCCTTTTGGTTGTGAAAATCTATTGAGTGCTTCATGTTGCCAAGGCAAATACAAAGAATGTGGCTGAGTTGGTGCCCTTTGGAAACCTTGCCATTTAACATGAAGAAATTGCCATATACTCAAATAACTGTTATCTAAGATAGATTGCCCTACAGAGGCTAGAGTGATACTCTTATTTTATTTATTTTTTCAGACAGGGTCTCACTCTGTAGTGTAGTTCTGACCTCGAACTCACAGCAATCTCTCCATCAACCTCCCAAGTGCTGGGATTACAGGTGTATGCTACTATATTGGATAATCTTTATGTGTTGCTGGGGAGTTGAACCGAGGAGCTTGCCAAGCTAGGCAAACACTTTGATCACTGAGCTTCCCCCCACCCCCCAACCCCCAGAGTAATGCTTTTAAGACAGAAGTTAATTCATGTCATTTGTCTGTATAAAACTTGTCTTTGGCTTGCCAACCTGTGCAGTTTGTCTTTTTTAATTGATGTGCAGTCTGTACACCATAAAGTTCCCCTTTCTAAAGTGTACAATTCAGGATTTTTATAATACATCTATACAGGGTAGCAATTTAATAATGCAGCCTTTACATTTTCATCACTCTAGAGGAAACCTGTACCGATCCTGTTGTCATTGTCCCCAGGGTCCTGACAGCCTTTAATCTGTTCTCTGTCTCTGGATTTGCCTGTTGTGTGTGTTACATATGAATGGCACCATGGATCTTGGGGTCTTGAATCAGGCTTCTTTCGCTTAATATGTTCTCTAAACTTACCCCATAGTAGCCTATAACTGTATTTCATTTCCTTTGGCCCAGAGTTCCTAAAATGTCCTCTGAGGTCCTGCTCAGACTGCACCTACTGTTACTTTCTCCCTGCTTATTCTGCTCCAGTCCTGCTAATTTTCTTGCTATTCTTGTACCATACCAAGTATGGTCTGGCTCAGGAATTTTGGTCTCTACCTTATATGTTAAATCGCTCTTCTCTTGGATAGCCGCATAGCTTGCTTTTTAACCTCAATTTTTTATTCAGCTGCAGTGTTCTCATGTGATCTTGACAGTTCTACTTAAAAATGACATTTCCTTAATTAGTATTCCTCGGTACTTTCTCTGCCTTACTTTTCTCCCTTGCGTACGAGACTTGTGTGATTCAAGCTCTATTTTAAAAATGAGTAATGTGTAGAATGGAGTATATTTGAAGAGTACAGGGGGTCTGACTGGGAGATTGTGTTGGTGTTCCAATGAGAGCAGTTAACACCTTGGAGTGGGATAGTCATCGTCAAAATGGAAAAGAAGGAGTACACATCCAGCATTATTAATCCAGCTGTGCTGGTGCTGGAATGTAGGGATAAGTATGATCCCTGTCTGAAGAAGCTCACTGCATAGTGTAATATAGTGGCAGAATCGCCTGAGGGCTTTTTCAAAATCCACAAATTTGGATGTGTGTTGTTAAGAGTGAGGATGAAGGAGGTATGTATTCTGCAGTGATAGAAATATTCTAGATGTCGTGGCTATTTGAGTACTTGAAATAAGAGGTGCAATGGAGAAGCTGGTTTTAATAATTACTTAATTTTTATTATGTAGCTGTGTGTAGCTATCATACTGGACCGTATCCATCTACTAAGTACTGAGATAAAATATATATAAAAGTTGACACAGGGAGAAATCAAAATTGTGTGCGTCTTGCCTTTTTTTTTTTTTAATTGTAGGTTGCAGTTTGTAATTTGGCTTCCTTGGCCCTGAATATGTATGTCACATCAGAACACACGTACGACTTCAAGAAATTGGCTGAAGTCACTAAAGTCATTGTCCGAAATTTGAATAAAATTATTGATATAAATTACTACCCTGTTCCAGAGGTATGAAACAGATTTTTTTTTCTGCTTACTGGTCATTATTAAAATTGAAGATGGAGGTAGCTTAGCGTAGTGTACAAGTAATAATTGAAAAGATTATCACTGAAGTGATGTGAGACAACAAATCATGAGGTAATGACAGGCCCTGCTAGAGTCCCAGTACTTGGGAGGTTTAGGCAGGGTTACGAATTTGAGGCCAGCCTGGGCTCCATGGTTAAGTTTCTCGCTCAAAAGAAATAAAACAGGGTGATGCGTGTCATTTATGTAGAATGCTAACTTCTTGCTTTCAATAATTTTTCTCTTTTTCCTTTTTCTTTAAATCTGTTGGTAAAAAGGCATACATCTCAAATAAACGTCATCGTCCCATTGGAATTGGGGTACAAGGTCTTGCAGATGCGTTTATCCTGATGAGATATCCTTTTGAGAGTCCAGAGGCCCAGTTATTGAATAAGCAGATCTTTGAAACTATTTATTATGGAGCCCTGGAAGCCAGCTGTGACCTAGCCGAGGAACATGGCCCATATGAAACCTATGAGGGCTCTCCAGTAAGCAAAGGAGTAAGTACAAGGATGAAATTTTCTTTTGCCTGGAAGCACCTACAATAGTTTGAATGGTGATGCCCTTCCTGGGGCAAAAGGATGTGTCCACATCCTCATCCCTGAACTTGTGAATTGTAAGTGTTACCCTTATTGATTCAGAAGGGTCTTTGCAGATGTAATTAAGGATCTGGAGATGAGGGGATCATCCTAGATTATTCTGGTGATTTCAAGATACAGTGCCAGTTGTCTCAGGAGACACAGAGAAGAATGGAAAGCAACATGGCCATGGAGGCAGAGATGGGAGTGATAACTACACAAACTCAGGAATACTGACAGCCGTAAAAATTAGAAGAGGCAAGGAATCTTAAGAAAGAGTCTAGCCCTTCCATCATGTTGACTTTGGGTTTCCAGTCTCCAGAAGCATGAGAGAATGAATTTTTGTTAATCTTACCATGTTTGTGGTTATTGATTATAACAGCCAGGGAAACTTCGGTACTCCTGTCCTCCAAAATAAAAAGGATGCAAAAATTGTATTCTTTTCTACTTTATTAAATTTGTAACTTGTCATTGCTAAAATAAGAGGAATGTTGCCTGTGTTAGTTTTTTATTATACATTTAGTAGATTAAAACAACAAACAAGATCTTACAGTTTACATGGGTTAGAAGTCCAGGATTGCCCTAGGTGGGTCCTCTTCTTGGGGTTCATAAGTTTGTGGTTTTACTTGAGGCACAGAGTTCTTATCCATGCTGACTGTGGTAGGACTCATTTCCCTGTAGTGCTAGAACCCAAGGCATCTTGCTTCAAGGTCAGTGAATCTCATTCTAGAAAGGGTTTAGTCTCTTTTTTGAGAGATATTTTTCTAGTAAGTCAGGTATTTTTTGTTTAAATCAAAATCAGCTGATTTGCAACTTTAATTACACTGCAATAATCCTTCATCTTTGTGATAATCATGAGAGTGACATTCATCACATTCTGGGATCCTATTCACATTCAAATACAAGAGATTGTACGTGGCTTGTGCACCACAGACTGGGAATCTCTGAACCATCTTAGAATTTTGCCTCACAGCTGTTACTATCAGTGTGATTTTCTTCCATGTAAATTTTTAATTCTGGCATTTCTTCTAATATTTGAGAAATCTAATGTTGTTTGAAAGTAGGTATTTTTAGCTAAGTAAACAGATCAAGGCAATGAAGATAAGTTAGTATGATACTTCTTTAACATCAGCAAATTTCAGCAACATTCTTTTGTAAATGTTAAGATTTCCTGGTTTGTAGATAAGTATATGGGTCCTCTGGGAAGTTATAGCAGAAATGTGGGAGAGAGGAGGCCATAACTAGTTTTCTTAGCCTGCTCCTGATCAAAATGACTACATGCAGGTTTGTCCAGGAAGACTGTGGGACCTTGTAATTCTTTCACACACAGGCTGTCTTAGAAGACAGGACTGTTGGGAAGTAGGGACATAGCAACCATTTGTTTTTCTTGTCATAGATTTTAATTGCCATAGCGTGGAGTGACATTATAAATTTGGGTTATTTATTCCTTAGCTTCTTCAGTATGATATGTGGAATGTTACTCCCACAGACCTTTGGGACTGGAAACTTCTTAAGGAGAAGATTGCTAAGTAAGTAAAGAAGTATAAAGTGGGGGGCTTGGGTTTTCCTGTTCTGAAATTAGGTATACCATTATAATTTCTGAAACTTAAATTTTTCTTTTTTATAATGGGGCTAAAGTGACCTACTTTTTGGAAAAAATAGCCTGTTTTGGGGAAAATAGTAAGAAATGTATAATAATGTGCAAATTTCTTGGCACAGTCAAAGCTTTTAATATATGGTAGGTATTATTTAGAGTTGATCCTGTTTTAGTAGCTTACCACTTAAATTAGGCAATTCTTTTTCTCACTAGGCCCTCATTTTACCTAATACACCTACTATTTAAAAATGTTTTTCACTCTTCTGCTTAATGTTTAACCACATTGAGCTTATAAGTGGGTTTTGTTTGAATTATTTATTATTATAGGACTGGTAGGAATTTGGGAAGTGCTTTTAGAGGATAATGTATTAAACTACATGAGGTAAAGGTTAAAGATTTGAGTCTTTGGGGCCTGGGAGCTCAGGAGAACATTTGCTTATTATGTGGTAGTCCTGGCTGTCCTGGACAGCAACCTCCCACTTCCCCAGAATTAGTTCTTTGTAGGCCTTTCCAACTAATGAACATAAATGATTTGAGGGTTTGCTGAATGCTTTGCTGAGTGGGTATTTGCTGTCATGGTGAGGTATCATTTGTGGGTTAATGCAGACGCAAAGTTTCTTATGTTTGGAGAAGGAAGTATGCTTAAAATACTTTTTAGAAAGTTTTTGCCTTCAGATTTTTTCATAAAATAATACATGTTAGAAAATTTGGAGAAATGCACTTGGAAAGGAAGGACGATGAGGTTATTTTAATATCACCTCTCCAATTTGCCTCGTGGTGAGTCATTTATCAGACTTTCCTCTGTGTGTGTGTGTATTACATATCAATCAGCTTTGACAAAAATAAACTTGTATTACATTTTGTATTTGTCATTAGGTTTTTTTGTACTGAAAATATTGTGCTTTAGTTATTTTTCTATATACTTATTTTTAGACTTCAAAATTAATGAGTATATTAATACATGAGTAAGAGTTAATAAGATTTGAATATGGAAATGAAATAAAAAGTAAAAGCCCTTTTAATAGTTTTGCTAACCACTTGTCCCAGAAAACAAAAATTAACATTTTTTTTATCTTAGAGATAATCTTTGTTAATAGTGTTTTTTTCCCTAGGCCTTTTCTGGGTGCATTTGTAGATAGATACACATGCAGATAATTTTATCATGAAAATGTGATCAAGCTTAACATATTCTGAGACTTTTCATTTTTATTTCATATGTGTAGATTTACCTTTTTTCGTGATACTGATCTATATTCCCATCCCCATCTCCCCATCTGCCTGCCTGCCTGCCTGCCTGTCTGTTTTAGGATCTCACAGCTGGGGGTGTTACTCACTGATTATGGTGCTTTTCAGTCATGACAAGGCTCTAGATTTGATTTTTCAGCCTCACCTAATGATTATCTGGGCATGGAGGCACACACTTGTAATTCCAGCACTTGGGAGGCTAAGGTAGGAGGGTTGCAGTAGTTCCAGGGCAGCCTGGGCTATATAGTGAGGGCCAGCCTGGATGACAGAGGGAGACGGTCTAAAAAAAAACAAATGAGAGAGAGAGAGAGGGAGAGAGAGAGGAGAGAGAGAGAAAAAAAGAAAAGGAAAGAAAGAAAGAAAAAGAAAGAAAAAGTATTACTCAGTTGCCCAGCCTGGGCTTGAATTTGGTATCCTTCTATGTCAGCCTTTCTAAATGCTGAAATTACAGGTGTCCACACAACCATGCCTGCCTTTGTGTAGTGTTTTTAATGATTACAATTCCATGGCTTAGATTTTTTTTTTTTTTTTTTTTTTTTTTTTTTTGAGACACAGTCTTGTTTTGTAGTCCAGGCTGATCCTAAACTTAGTATGTAGCCCAGGATAGCCTCAGACTTTAAGAAATCAGTCCTCCTGCCTCAGCCTCCCTCGTGCTGGGACTACAGGTGTTGAGCCACCATGCCCAGGATATGTGCTGCTAGGGAATCAAACTCAGGGCCTTGTGCTTGCTAGGTAAGCCTTTTAACCATTGAGCTATGCCCCAGTCCCATAGTTTGGATATATTGTATGTGACTTTTTACATTTTTATGAATGTAGACAGATGATGCTGCTGTTTTATACATGAAGTAATGACATGGAGTTAATTGGTAATTTCTCTGATGCCTTATTATTTTAGTTACATAGTTGTTGCTATGACAAAATACCCAACATCCACCATTTAAGGGAAGAAAGATTTATTTAGCTCACAGTTTCAGAAGGCTTCACATAGTACTACTTTGTGGGGCCGTTGGCAGTGGTGGAGGTACATGGCAGGGACAGAGGTGGAGAGCTGCTCACCCGTTGCAGACGGAAGCCAGGTGTATCTGAAGACTCCGGTAAAAGCTAGGGCTTTCCTTGGAAGAAGCTGTACCAATGTTTCTTCTTCCTTTACTTAGCTCAGAGCTGTCACTTCTGCCAGGCAACAGGTGCATACCCCTTCCTCATTTCCTGGTCCACAAGTCAGTAACAAATACCTGAGAGCTCTGCCTTGGGGCCTCTAGTGACAACAAGTAGATGAATACATTCCCTCCAGGTCAAACTCCCAACACCTGCCGCTTGTAGCCAGGCTCTGCCCCTCCCAATAACACACAGTTCCACATACATGAGGCTTTTGGGGGACACTCAGTATCCAAACCATAGCACATCATAACTAGGTTCATTGGGATCTGAGGCTCTGTTTGAACCCATGGGTATAGAATTTGCTTTAGAGAAACTTTAAAGACTTGGTAAGATAAGACATATAACACAAAGAATATGTAAAGGTATAGAAAATGTTTTCTGGGCAAAGCTTCTAGGTGCTTGTAATTGGGAATAGAGGAAGTCAGCAGTATACTTTGAACATAATTTTTCTGTTTTCATAGGATCTGAGAGTTGTAGGGATTCTGACTCTGGCTGCTTGTATGTCATTGTGTTTCCTAAAGGAACCTTGCATAATGATCATTAGGCATTTAGAAAAGAATGGGGAAAGTTTAATGAATGTCCCTGATACAGGTGGGAAACTTTTCAGTTGTAATTTGAGCATTTATCTGGGCAGGGTAGTATATTGAGTGCAGTTATTCTGAAGTGCCACAGTGAAAGTGGCATAAGTCTAGACGTGATGAGGATGGTCAGTAGTAAAAACCGTACTTACTGTGTTCAGGGGTCGGTAGTAAGCAATAGCTTCCCTTGTACTGCAGAATTACATCCCTATAAGAGTTTAATTTAAAAGTTAGCATCTGAGATAACTATGTATGATTTCCTTTTGACATCGGTATTATAGTGACATAAAGTAACTGCTTTCCTGGCAGATTACAGTTTAGCATCTGCATCTATTAATCTCCTTTTTAGGTACGGCATAAGAAACAGTTTACTTATTGCCCCAATGCCTACTGCTTCAACTGCACAGATCCTGGGAAATAACGAATCCATTGAACCGTATACCAGCAACATCTACACTCGGAGAGTCTTGTCTGGAGAATTTCAGGTGAGAAGTCCACAGCCAGGTAGTAGATATTTTGAAAGCTTTATGTTGGGTGTATCACTCATATTTATTTAGTATGCTCTTTTTTTTTTTAGTTTGAGGGTGAAGAGTATTATCTTTAAAATAGTTCTGTGTTAGTTCAGCACTAATGGGCACTTAAATCTGTTAAGAGATGAGAAATGAGTATGAAAGTGATTTGATGTTAGAGGTTCTATGATTTTATCATATGATCATAATGTTATGTTACAACTTCTGATGCTTGAGTTGGGGTACTGGAAGTATATATGAGACTAAATAACATCATGTAAAAAACTAGTTCTCAGACTTTGTTACCGATTAGAATATCTGATTACTGAGATGAGTGTTGGTTTTTAAAGTTTGCAGGTAATTCTTAGATGTGCGGCTAGGTTTGAGAACCACTAGTTTAAAAGATTTTTATTTGGCAAATAAATAAATAAATAAATTTTTGTAGGGTTTGTTTGTTCATGGAGACACAGTCTCCTCTGTAGTCCAGGATGGTCTTGAACTCCCTGTGTAGCCCAGACTATCTTCGAACTCATGGAAATCCCTCTGTCTCAGCTTTCCCAGTATTGGGATTACAGGCAAGTGCTACCAAACTTGGCTTAGTGGTACTGGGAATCAAACCCAGGGCCTTGTACTTGCTAGGCAAGTACTTTAACCACTGTACTATTCCTTTAACCCAATTTTTATGAGGTTTAGGAAGTATATTTCTCTTTCTTTTTTTGATAGGACTTTGCTTTATAGCCTAAGTGAGCCTAAAATTTGCAATGCTCCTACTTCAGCTTTCCGAGTGGTAGTACTATAGGCATGTGCTTCCATGCCCAGTTTGTGAGAATATATTTATAATTTTTAAAAATTTAAGTACTTGTTATATTCCAACTAAAAAACCACGTATGAAATAATCTATATAGATTTACCCAGCTTAGGGAATGTTAGTTCTTTTCACTTTTGCAATTTTATTTTACTTTTTGAGACAAGATCTTGTTCTGTAGTTCTTGTTGGCCTCAAACCATAGCTTCCTGTATATTTTTTTAACTAAAAATATTTTTCTAAGTGCTGATGGTGTGTGTAGTTTAGCGACAGAGAACTTGCCCAGTATATTCAAAGCTGTGGGTTCAGTTTCCAGTGCTGCAAAAAGTACTTTTTTTCAGCTTTATTGTGGTATAATTGGCAAAAATTACATGTGCAAGGTATACAAATGTGATGATTCGATACATGTATACATGATTATTTTTTAATGATTTCTATTATGCATTATGTTTCTTAAATACTAGATGTCAAGATCTTAAAAGAATATAGCTTTCATGTGGTAGAATGGGCTTCTCAGCTTTGTAAAAAATAAAATTGACCAAGCAATCTAATGTTAAATAATTCTTCATTGACCTTAATTTGAGCTTGACTCCAAGCTTGTGTTCCTGTGTAGGCCCTGCCATTGATATTTCTTAACATCTTTTCTACTTTTCTGTTCAGATTGTAAATCCTCATTTACTGAAAGATCTTACTGAACGGGGCTTATGGAATGAAGAAATGAAAAACCAGATTATTGCATGCAATGGCTCTATCCAGGTACTGAAGGAAAAATGAAGTATACTCTTTAGGAGTAGAGCTGAATGTTGTAGAGCCTCCCTCACTTATCTAGTCGGTGGAGAGGAAAAGGGCTATTTGTGGTGGCTACATGGTCTGTCTATTTATGCAGCTGTGTACACACACCTCTGTGCTGTTAGCTGGAATGGTACACATCTTTACGTAGCCATGTCCTCTTGCTTGAAGTTTAGGGTACAGCCTCTTTCAGTTAAATAAGAATGTCTGGGAGTGGGCAATACATGTAAAAATTCCTTTTTATGAATCCTTGTATGATTGTAGAATGCCTCAAAACTTGGGGACCAGTAATAAAAAACTTGAAGATAGTCAAACTTAAAAAGCACGGTAGAGATTGAGGACTGATGGTCCAGAAAACAGTCACATGTAGCAGTTAACAATAAAATATTTGCAGCTGAAAATAAAGCAGCATTTGTTTGTAGATGGAGGGCTTTGGCTAAACATTAGTCTCTTTGGAAACCCATATACAGAATTCTGTAATTTTTTTCCTTTTTTGATAGGAGAAACTGGCATTATCAAGGTGTTTTTTAATTATTTATTTTTTTTGGGGGGTGGGGCCACGATCTTGCTGGGCTGCCCAGAATGGTCTTGAATTTGTGATCCCCCTATCTCAGTCTCCCCAGATCTTCGGATTATAGATATGTGCCACCTTGTCTAGTTCAGGCTGTGTATTTTAATGCAGATTAACTCGACTTAAAAAACCTGATGTATATTGACTCTAAATGGAATTTAGGGGGTCCTATCTTATTTGAAGGACTTTTGTATGACTTACTCCCTCTATCATATCCCTGTGAGTTACAGTCCTGGATATTTTTTTTTTCTGTAAAACTCAATTTATTTTATTTCCTTTTTAAAGTTTCTCTAGAATAATGAATGGCTTGACCATAAAGCAGTTAAAGATGGAGACTTAAATCACTACCACCAGATTCGTATTTGGTTTGTTAGAGGGATTTTTTTGACTTTCTAAGAAAGAGGTAAGCAGTCTGGGCAAACTTGACAAGGACCATATCATGTGATACTGAACATTAAGGTCAGCTCTGATAGGAAGTCCAGCCCCTTGCATCATTATTCTGTTAGCCATACTATATTGTTGTACTGGATAGACTAATCATTTGTTAATTGTTTTTTCAGAGCATACTGGAAATACCTGATGACCTAAAACAACTTTATAAGACTGTGTGGGAAATCTCTCAGAAAACTGTTCTCAAGATGGCTGCTGAGAGAGGTGCCTTCATTGATCAAAGCCAGTCTTTGAACATCCATATCGCTGAGCCAAACTATGGCAAACTCACTAGTATGCACTTCTATGGCTGGAAACAGGTTGGTTGAAGAAATCAAGAAGGAGTTAATTCCAGTTTGGGATATTTTAGAAGTAGAACAGTTTTAATTTATAACTGTTGTTAAATATCCTCTCCTAGAAATTCTTTTACTTTAAAGCAAATATGTCATGGCTTTTATACCACATTTTCCTGTTCCTGTTGGGATTTTTGGCAGTACTTACACTCCTGCTTCATTTACTGCCCATTTTGTAACTTAGCAAGGGGTGTAGTTTGTTCTGTACTTGTTTGTTTGCACTGTTTCTTGAATGTCTTCCTCTTCCCCTGCCACTTGTTCCTAGCTGATACCTTTGCCCTGGCACCTCTGCTCCAGGCCACCTTGTATACTGTCACCATCCTTAAGATAGAACTTGTGTATGTCACTCCACTGTTCAAAAACATTTTTCCAATTTTGTCTATAGGGTAAAAGCCATACTACCCCATTGTTAACTGTAAGGTCCTATGATTCTAAATAATCTTTTTACTTCTTGGCAGTGTGATACCTATTGATGTGGAATTACACTTTGTTTTCTTCTTTAATACACTATTATTGAACACTTACTGTGAACCAGTATGAGGGACACTGAATAGAAGATGGTGAACCTTATCCATAAAGTAGTTTCAATCTGTTACACACAGGTGCAGTCTGGTTTTCTAAATATATACTGGTTAAACTTGGAAGCTGTATGTGTAAAACTAGACATTGAACAAAAATATTTGACATTTCCAAAAAACGGTAAATCTATTTTAGGAATGAGAAGAATAAGGGATAGCTGTCTAATTTACGAAGCATTTATGAGACTGTTTCTAAGAGGAGATGGAATTACAAACTTAGGAAATAGTATTATTTATTTATTTATTTTTAAGACAAGGCTTGCTCTGTAGTCCAGGCTAGTCCTGAACTCACTATGTCATCCAGGCTCTTTCTTGAATGGCGGCAGTACTCCAGCCTTAGCCTCCTGAGTGTTAGCGTTGTAGGTGTGCACCACTATGCCAGTCTTATGTGGTGTGGGGGAATTGAAGCCCTGTGCAAGCTAGGCAAGTACTTCACTGCTGAGCTGTGCTTCCAGCCCCTATAAAAGAATTTGACCTGGTTTTTGGAAATGTACTTAAAATTAAAAAAAAAAATTTTTAACTGATACACTTGTGGGAATGTATTCTAAACATCTAATATCTACAAATATCTAGTGTTCTCACAAAGTTTCTTCTAATAGTTATATTTACTTTCCTTCTAGGGTTTAAAGACAGGGATGTATTATTTGAGGACAAGACCTGCAGCCAATCCAATCCAGTTCACTCTAAATAAGGAGAAGCTGAAAGATAAAGAAAAGGCATCAAAAGAAGAAGAAGAGAAGGAAAGGAATACAGCAGCCATGGTGTGCTCTTTGGAAAATAGAGATGAGTGTCTGATGTGTGGATCCTGAGAAAAGGCCTAGAAGAAATCAACATGTCTTCCATAGCCAAAATACTTAAGTGTAGGTAGGCATAGTGAGTTCACTTGAGATGATACGGCTTTGCTGGACCTTATTGCAACAAAACAAATAATTCATTTAAAGTACTGTTTCTGTCTAGTGTCAAGATAATGATTTTTTAAATTGATATATTGAAAATCAAGTCATCTTGGCAATAGGAATCAAGTCATCTTGATTTAGTAAGGTGTCATCACTCCTGTAGCATTCATTTTCTGATGGTCTCAGTTTGGATAAGGAGACTAGAATTTTGCTGCTTTGACTGATGGATTTCTATAAGTAAAAGTGAGTGATAACCCATGAGAAGTGGGTGTAGAACCTTTATCTAGAAAAGGTTCTATGCCTTATTCTGAAATAAACATTTCTGAGTGGTGGTGTGAGATTTTTGTCATTCATTTTTGTGCAAAGATGATGTTTGAGAAAGTATTTTTTTTCAGAATGCAGAGAGTATTTAAAGACAAATTAATTAGGGTATATTGAATTTTAATCCTAGTATCAGAGGTTTTTTTTCCCCTTGTAACCAAGTGTACATAACACAGTTTGCCCCTTCATTTTTAAATGTGAAATTCATGTCATTTAGTACACTCACAGTGTGTATGACCATCAGCACCATTCATTTCTAAAAATCTTCACTATTCTAAACAGAAACTCTTGACACTCAGTCCCTGGTAACCTCTGTTCTACTTTTTGCTTCTATGTCAGAATCTAGTTACCTTATATAAGTGGAATATAATATCTATCCTTCTGTATTTGGCTTATTTTGTTTTAACATGTATTAGAATTTCATTCCTTAACTTTGAGGAACTAACAAAGTTTCCATAGTGACTGCACCACATTAGGTTTTCATCACTGTAGGCAAGGGCTCCATTTCCTCCACATCGTCACTAATACTTCTATATTTTTTATAATAACCATCCTAATGGCTTTTGACAGTTTGATTCATTGTAGTATGTCTTGTTATGGGTTCTGAGTTTGTTCTTCTTGGGATTTGGGTTTCGTAGATTTGTAGGTCACATCTCATTACATTTGGGAAGTTTGGGCCATTATTTTGTCAGATAATTTTTCTCTACTTTCTTTCCTCTTGAAACTGACTGCATCTGTCAGTACCCCTCAGGTTCCTATAGGTGCTATTCCATTTTTGTCATTTTTTTATGGTTCTGCTCCTTAGACTTAGTAACTCTAATTGCCCCATTGTCAGGTTTGCTGATTATTTTCTTCCTGCTCAAATCTGTTGTTAAGCCCCTTTAGTGGGTCTTTCATTTTAGTTACTGTGCTTTTCAGCTCCAGAATTTGATTCTTTATTGTTCTTATTTTGGTTGATAGACTGATTTCATTAATAATTGTGTTCTTGATTTCCTTTACTTATTGGTTCAAGATTCCTTTTAGCTTTTGAATATATTTAAGGTAATTGTTTTGATGTCTTGGCCCAGTAAATCCAGTATCTTGGTTTCTACAGGGTTAGTTTTTGTCATTTTTCTTGTCCCTAGAGTGATTGTTGTTTCCCTACTTCCTTGTATGACTTGTGATTTTGTTACTGAAAATTGGTAATATGACTGTTATACTGTAGTAATTCTGAAAGTCATATTCCCCATGGTTTACTGTTTTGTGTATTTATGTATGTTTTGTTTATTCTTATTGCTGGAGACAGTAGTATTCTCTTTCTGAGACTATTCTGAATTTTTTACAAAGACCAAAATTATGTTTTTAATACATACACACCTAATTGGTTCTATTTCTCTGAAGAGCTGTAATAGAGATTTTGATGTCAAGAATGGTTCTAGAGAATATTTAAGATATTTTTATTAGTGTCAATTTTTCAAAGTCTTGGGTTTCACTGCTATTTTTGTCCATGTAAATAGCATTTGGATTCTATCCATTGCTGTCAGTGTCTTCCCTTACATTTCTGTACACCTAATTCCTTTCAGGGGAGCAGAATCTTGATGAATTCTCTGAATTTATTCTTGAATTTCTGGAGTTCTTGGGTTTCTGAAATTGGTTCTCTAATCTGATTTGATTAAAAGACACTAGTCACTATTTCAAGTAGCAAAAAGAACACTAATAATCCATGGTGTGATGTGTCAATGAAAGTACACAAAATGCCACCATGCACTCCTCTTAGTCCAGTACTTGTAAAGTGAAAGACCCTGGTTGATCATATATGATACTTCCAACATTTTTGTCAAAGTAGTAAAAAAGATTGGTTGGTTGATCAAAATTGTAATACAGGATGGAGAAAGAAAAGGGTAACTGAATTCCAGGTTGACAGTAACAATTGCCAAAGGCAGGTGGGCATAATTACCAAATGGACAGCAGAGTCACAGCAGCAATCTGAAATGTCTGATATACAGGGATTTATGGTGGGGCTAATTGACCGGAGTTCCAAGAAGTGGTGTAAATGGGAGGTTTTCTTACTTGATCTGTATTTGATCTTAGCTAGTAAGGCCAACAAGTGATTCTTGATCTGTATACACAGAAGTTTGAGGTCAAGGGTACAGGATTTTTTGAATCATAAAAACAGTCACATCACCTCTGACAATTTCTAGATTTGAACCAGTGTATAGGTCCAGGGTCCTTGTAGGAAGGATCCCACTACTCTGAGAAATCTACGTAGTGTTGTATCTTTCTTTCAGAGGATCTGTGGATTTTTTACCAGGTTAACTGTGTATTGGAGATAAGGAGATAAGGCTTTCAGGAGTTACCGGTTCCAGAACTGAACTGACAATTTCAGGAAATCCAAAATGTCTCTAGTCTACAGTCATTAGGGGATTAGAGAAATCAGGTGATGGTGGAATTTATAATGAATCTGGTACCCTGAGATCATCTTAAGGTTATTTATGCACTTTTGGAATGCATAATTGAAGTTGACAAACAACTAGTAAATTTCCCACATTTGCTGTTTGACCTAAGGGTTGAGGGGTTATTGTGGGGAGAACCAAGCTAAGCCACTGGGGAAAAGGTAAACCCGATCAACCAGCCAAGTGAAGAAATATCCTAGAGAGGGAAAAGATTTTTGCTAATGACTGCTTTGGGCAGAGGACTGATCGCTAGACTTGACAATTGAGGAAAAAAAAAAAAACCACCCTCCCCAAAAGACCCTATCAAAAAATGGGCAATTAATATAGACATTTCACCAAAGAGAAAATGCAAGCGGCCAATAAATACATGAAAATAATGTTAAGTATCTTTGGTCATAAGAGATACTAAAAACAACATTGGAGTTCTACCTTAGTCCAATAAGAATGGTTGTCATGAAAAGCTCAGTAACAAAATGCTGGCTTGGTCGAGGTGAAAGAAACCCACTTTCATTGGTGGGAATGTAAACTGCTATAGTCAGTATGGAAATTAGTATCAAGATTCCTCAAAAAACCTGAAAATTAGAAATTCCATTTGACTCAGCTATATCTTTTCTATTTCCCTGAAAGAGTAAAAGACATATTATAGTGACACATGCATACTTAATGTTTAGCAGAAGAACTCACAGTGGATAAATCTTGGAAGTACCCTAGATGACCATCGAGATGAGTTGGAAAAGAATGTGAGGTATGTATACACAATGGAATACTATATTGTCATAAGGATAAAGTTGAAGCTCTTTGTAGGAAAGTGGATATAACTTGAGGCCATAATGCTAGGGAAAGTACACAAAATTAAATATCCTATGGTTTTCCTTATAAGAGAAACTCAATGTATAGATAATTTAAAGAGCAAAATAGTGCAGCCATTGACTTGTGTTAAGGAGAAGTGATTCCCACCCCTCAATTTGGCTATTATTTGGCCTGTGCAGAAAATAGAACTTGGAGAATGACAATTGATTTCTCTAAGCCTAATTACTCCAACCAAATGTATTTTTATTGCTTGAACAAATTACCATGTCCCCTCATACTTGGTACACAGCTATTGATTTGGCAAATGTTTTGTTTTTTTCTCCATACCCCTTAGTAAAGACCACCATAAGCAGTTTGCTTTCATCTGGGAAAGCAAGCAGTTATTCTTTGTGGTCTTACTTAAAGGGTCCCGTGTCATAATTGAGTTCCTGTTGGATCTTACCAGCTTTGCCTTCCACAAGACGTTCTACGGGTCCATGACATTGATGGTACTTTGAGAGGAACTTGTAATGGAGTAGCAAGTAATCCTAGACTTACTGGTCAGACCAGTTGCATGTTAGACAGTAGAAAATAAATTTTATCATTTCAGGAGTATTCCATGTTAATGAAATTTCTAGGAATCCAGTAGTATAAGGAGTGTTAAAGTACCTCTTCCAAGATGAAGGATAAATATTTGATCTTTCCAGCAGCCAAGAAGGAGATGCAACATGTAGTGGGCCTCTGGATTCTGGAGACAAAATACTTTTCCTTTTCATATACTACTCAACCTATTTACTGAGTGACTTGATCTGAATGTGGTTGAGAAAAACAGAAGGCTCTGCCACAGTGCCAGGCTGCTGATATGGAAGCTGCTGTGCTACTGGGCCATAATGACCCAGCAGATCCAATGGTGATGGAAGTGAGAGTGGCAGATAGAGATGCTCATTTGAGCTTTAGTGAATCATAGCAGAAGCCCTTAGGATTCTACAGCAAAGCCTTGCCATCCTGGGGATGTCACTCCTTTTTGAAGGAACAAACTTTGGATTGCTCCTAAACCTAAGTTTATACTGGACCCTTAACTTCTAGACCACCAAATTACCGTGGGTCTTGAACTGTACACCATGAACAGGCTGTTTGGCTTACCAACTCATAAATAAGAGTATATAAGCAGCACTCCATCGTCAAATGGAAGCAGTATATGCAAGATTGGGTTCAAGTAGGCCTGAAAGGCACAAATATTTTGATAGAGAAGTGTCTCAAGTATTTCTGATACCATTCTTGCTATATTGCTTTCTCTGTTCCAGTCTGCACCTAGGGCCTTATGAGGAGTTTCCTGTGATGAGTTGACAGAGGAAGAAAAGAATCAGCCTTGTTTTACAGATGGCTCTGTAGTGTTTAGGCACCACAGCCCCTTTCTAGGACATCCCTGAATGTTCTTTTATAGATGACAAGGATCTGTGGAAGTTCTTTGAGAACTATTTTTTTTTTTTTTTTTTTTTTTGAGACAGTCTCATTCTGTAGCCCAGGCTGGTCCTGAACACACTGATCTTGGACTCAGGACAATCCACCATCTTCAGCCTTCCGAGTACTGGGATTATAGGTCAGTGCCATCATGCTCAGTAATATTTCTTGCTGAGGAATGAAACTCGGGCTTTGGCAAGGCAAGCCCTTTAACTGCTGTGTCTTTCTTCTAGCCCACTTTTCTTTTTCTTTTCTGTTCTTTTCCCTTCCTTCCTTCCTTCCTTCCTTCCTTCCTTCCTTCTTTCCTTCCTTCCTTTCTGTCTTTCTTTCCTCATCTTCCTTCCCCTTTTCCCCCTCCCCCTCCCCCTTCTCCTCCTCCTCCTTTCTTCTTCTAAGATAAGGTCTCATTATGCTGCTCAGGCTGGCCCCAAACTTCCGGGCTCAAGCAATCCTCCTGATTCAGCCTCTTGAGTAGTTTATAGACTACAGACATGATCTACCTGCATAGGAGTTATTTTAGATATGTCACATTAGTTGCAGTAGAAGGAATGGCCTCACCTGTGGGTTTGGGTCAGACTCAGGTCTAGTCCCAGATCAGGGTCTAGTTTGGTATTTGGGTCATATTTGGGCTCCAGGTGAGGACTTTTGTTTCTGGGATCAGCTTGGAGGCCTCCAACTTGGGAGCTGTTTGGGCTCTGCAGGGTAGGGCTTACTCTGTCTTTGGGTCAGACTGCAACCCAGAAACCTGATTTTAGTGTGTGTCAGACTGGGAACCTGGGCATGCCCTGACCTGTTGGTGAAGGTCAAGCAACACCATGGGTTTGGTCTGACCTGTGTGTCTGTGTCCATTTTGGAGTCTGAAGCAAACTCTACCTGTATTTGGTTCTGACTGTACTATACAACTCAGCCTAGTTCTTGAATTAGACTGGAAGTCTCAGGGTAGGTTGGTCTGCTTGATTTAGGCTATATTTGGGAGAGATAATCCCAGGGAAGCACTTAAATTGTTTTGCTTCATACTTGGTTTTCAGGGCACCTCATATAGCCTGTTTGATTTGTTTTCTTAATGAAGCTCTAAGAATCAGGGAAATATGGTGGTGCTGGCCTATAATCCCAGCATTCTAGAAAGCTGAAGCAGGAGGATTGCAAATTGTAGTTCAGCCTGGGCAACTTAGTGAGGCCTTGCTTCAAGAAAAAAAAAAAAAAAGGCATGAGAATATAGCTCAGTGTGGAAGTCCTAAAATCAGTCTCAAGTAGTAGAAAAGCAACTGAGAAAATAGAGCAAGAAAATAAGAAGGGTAAATCGTGCAAGTTGGGGTAAAAAAACAATATTCTAAAATAATATTCTAAGATTTCCATCGTATTTGACCAAAAACGAGCCAGTTCAGGAAATTCTAGCCTGTGTCTGAGGCCCTCCTGCTATCTGTTACTCCCAAAGCTTACAGCTGCTACTTCCCACGTTGGTAAATTCCTTTATTCTGGCAGTTTCCTGTTCACTCTCATGTTCTGCAACCTCATTGGCTTCTCTCCAACTTCCTGAGGTGATTCCCTTCCACAGAGCATCTTCTCTACATGTTGCCGGATCTCTCTAGTCCTCACCCCGTAAATGAGAGGATTTAAGACTCCGGGAGCAGTAAATATATGGCACTGAGGAGATTCTGGACATCCTGAGACACAGTTTTGGCCACTCGGAAAACGATGGAAGAGGAGAGGCCAGAGAGGTAAATGGTGAGTATGACCAGAAAGTGGGAGCCACATGTGTGCAAGGCCTTGGCTCGGGCTCCTCCAGAAGAAATCTGAAAGGCGGTATAAATAATGCGGGTGTAGGAGGTTCCCAGGAGGGTTAGATCGAAGGTTACCGTGACCAACCGTATGGCCAGTCCCAACCGGTTGTTGAAGGTCAGATCTCCATAAGCTATACTCAACAGTGCGATGTACTCACAGGTGAAGTGTCGGATCACTGCTGTCCCACAGAACTGAGCTCGTGCAGTTAACACCACTGAAGGCACTGCCACTCCCAGGCTGCGTGTCAGGGCAAAGATGGCCAGCAGGCCTAGCATGTGAGAGGTCATCAGGTCACTATAGCGCAGTGGGTGACAAATGGCCACGTAGCGGTCCAGTGCCATGACCAGCAGGAGATTGTAGTCCAGAAGGAGGGTGAAGTAGGTGAAGAACATCTGGGCCAGGTATTCGTGCAGTGATATGGGGTTAGCATAGTACACAAAGCCCTCCAGCATTTTAGGCATGATGGCGGTGGCAGCACAAATGTCGACAGCCAGTAGCGTAGCAATGAGCATATACATGGGCTGATGTAGATTCCGCTGGGCCACCACTGTGTGGATGACCAGGGCGTTGGCAGAGATGATGGTCACGTAGAGGAAGAAAAGAGGCAGAAGTAGGAGAGGCCTTCCTTTCTGCAAGCCGGGGAAGGCCACCAGGAAGAAGTTGGTGTAGGTCATGTTAAAGGTGCTGGCATTTCCAGCCTCACTTACTAGCTTCAGCCCTGGATTGGTACTAGGAGTCAGGATCAGAGGCTGTTAGGATAAAATGATCAATAAAAAGCCTGTTCCTATTTTGTGATAAAAATTTACCTCTTCCTGTATGTATGTCTACTCCTTTGGGGGAAGACAGGTAAAAGGCCAAGTGTTATAGGTGCTCCTCATGGACAAAACATTCCTTGTCCCCAGGGAACTCTTTATCTGTGTGTGAAATGTAAACTCGTAAGGGTATCAGTGTTAGATGCTTTTCCAGGCATTTAATGTTCAATAAGAAGTTAATAAAAGTAGATATGGCATATCAAGGGAAAAAAGTAGTAGCCAGAAATAAAACTAGAAAGTTGGAAGAGAAAAAATTACAAAATCCTTGATTAGGAGGACGAGAAAGCATCTGGGGGATGTTTGGTTCAAGTATGCTGAAAAGGAGAAGGTGATGCTTGTCAGGGAGAAAACCAGTCAAAATGATGGCCTCATTTATGTAATCAAGGCATGTGGTAGCAAGGACAGGAGAAAGTTGCTGAGGAAGATTTCTGGTCTTTCTGGATCTTAAGCAAGAGGCTGCAGGAACTAGTCCCTTCCCAAGCCCCTCTAGACTGAACACAGCCTTGCCTTGTCATCAGTGTCATGGATGACGACCTTGCTTTTCTTTCAGCGATGAGTTCATGGACAGGGTCACCAGCTTGCCTCTGGAGTGCTCACTGGACCTCCAATCCCAGAGCATCACAGAAACACGGGATTACTTGAGAGTTGCTTATTAGAAGGTGAATGAGGAATAGGAAAAAGATAGAGAGGGCTAACCCAGTGCAATTTGGCTTTCAAAGGAGTGATTTCAAAGCTTGGGCCTAATTTTCACATAATTTGGGGACTAGATATTGAAAGACATAGGACTCAGTATTGTGCCTACATCTTATTCAGATCCTTTGGATGCACCATATGGTGATGGTAGTGGATGTGATGACAAAAGAAGAAACACTGATATCCAAAACATTGATAAGACTGTTGGGGATTCGTTTATACATCAGCGAGTGTTCTAAATGTTTTTATGTATTAACTTTAAATTTTTAACCTACCTGAGACCCAGATCGGTTAAATCTAGTTCAGGGTCAAATGTGATAAAAGGTAGAGCTGGATTTGAACCCAGGCAATTATTCCAGTGGGCACTCTCCCCAACTTCAAGAGGACAGTTTGACCTGGTTTGTTTCGGAGTTGTTGAGAATCAGCCCTAAAGTCTGGAGTACTAGGAAAATATTCAGGCAGATAGGCAATCAATTAGTTTACTATTAACCAACACTGCATAGGAAAAATCAGAGATGACTTATGAATTGTGGAGCAGTTAGGAAATCTTGTTCTCCTTCTTTATGGATTTAGATGTACTGTCTTTGAAAAATCAGTGTTTGTGTGGGTGTTACTATAGCCACACTCTGAATATGCAGAAGACAAAGAGGCACATGTGGAAATTCACACTGCAGGAGAACCCAAAAGAGGGGGGACTTGGAATTCCAAAGCCCACTCAAGAATGTCTTTCTGGAAATTCTAGAGTATTGTCTGAGACAGCATAACCCAGACTTGGAAAAATGTACTGTCATTGAAGTTTGGTAACTCTTGTGAGGTGTGGTAAAAGTTCTTATAGTAGACGTCTCTAAAGACTTTCTGGGAGGAAGGTAGAGACGAAAAGCAAGGTTGGAGGTGGTACATGATAAAGAGATGAGAAAAACACGGCCTGTAGGAGCAGTGGCTGAGATGTTCAGGGATCTTGTACTCTTCCTTCACCAGTATACCACAGGCTAGTTGTTGTTGTTGTTGTTGTTGTTGTTGTTGTTGTTGTTATCATTATTGAGAGAGTTTTTCCCTATAGTTCAAACCGGACGTTGTTGTTATCATTATTGAGAGAGTTTTTCCCTATAGTTCAAACTGGACCTGAACTCACAATGTTGCCCAGGTCAACCTTGAATTGAACAATCTTCCTGCCTCAGCCTCCCGAGAGCTGAAATTACAAGTATGCACCACCATACTCAATTTATGCAGTGCTGGGGAATCAAACTCCAGCAAGCACTTTAACCTCTGAGCTACACTTCCAGCCCCAGGATAGCTGTTCTTAAAGACAGAAAGCTGACACAATCTGCTCCCAAATCTCTTAACTTAGACAAGGTTGCTTTGTGTTCATCATGTGAACTACATTACCTGTCCTCTTGTGTGTCCTTGGGTTCCTTAAGGAGCCTCCTCAACATGGGTCCACAAAGCAATGAATGGAGGAAGAGCAGAACAACAGTCCTGGGAGGAAAGGGCAGAGGGATAAGGACTGGGGGAGATAGAGAGAGGTCAATTGGCTAGTGAATAATCTCAGGGAAGGTGAAGGGAGGCTTGCAGAGCCACATCAGCCAGAATTAACAGGTTGTCAGGAGAGAGAAACAGTGGGATCAAAAGGGACTTCAAAAGTATTTTAGCTACGATGACTGTGATGTGCTGCCAAAACCTGAGAAAGGGTTAGGATTGGGGTACTAGAAGGTATGATTAATACACTGTATTTGGGTGTTTTGAGGACTTGCAAGTGAAGAGATGTCTAGCCAGTGACTGAGCTTACGTAAGAGTGGGGAATTCAGGTGGAAGACTAAGGCTGGAGATGAAGATGGGGGACTGGAAATTCAGAGGACATGAGATGGAGTCCTGAGGGACAGGCAGAGCAGCAGATGCTGGTGAAAGACCAAGAAAGGAATGGAGGGAGGACGAGAACCAGGAATAAATGGGACAGTGGACACCAGGGGAGGAGAGGTTTGATTGCTCTGAAGGCTTCAGGGTAAAGGAATGTATAGGTTAAGAGAAATGAAAGGTCAATACGTGTAAATAATCCTATAAGCTTAATGTTCTGAGTTCCTGAAGAGTGGGACAGAGGAGGGTGGCAGGCATCACATGCTTTCTGTAAGAAGCGGTACTCCTCCTCCACTAGAAGTCAGAGCCACTGACCAGAACTCTATTTGCCCTGTCCTCACAACCTGGCTACTGCAACCATTTTTTTTTCTTTTCCTCAGCCTCAGAGGAAATGCCTCTTCTGTCTCTGTCCCTGGAGTGTCTTTCATTTCTCTCTTCTTTCTCCTCAGCTTATGAAAGTGTCAAGTCTCTGTCACCGGAGAAAATAAACTCTTCCCTCATATATAGCCTTCTGGATCCCCCTTGCCTCACCCCTGACCCCTTGTGCCCCTGGCATGTCTTTGTCACACTATCATCACCGACTTGCTTATCTAGCTCCCCACTAGTGGACCTTGTGGAGGACAACACCATCTATTATTTATTTATTCCACAGTAGCCAGCACACAGCCTACTGTTGACAAGCATGCACAGAAAGTGCCACATGTGTTGAAGGAATCAACAGATGCACAGGGGATCTTCTTAAATGTCCTCTCTGCACCTCTGAGCAACCTTTGAGGTTGAACAGGTGAATGAAAACCTAGCCGTGCTGGGGAAGGCTCAGACACCTCAAGTGATTAGCCGTGGCTCCTCCAGCAGGGAAAGCCGTGCCTCAAATCTAGGTCTTCCAGGACTCTTCCCTCTAGTCTCTGGTGTCCTCCATGCGAGGTGCAATTGGAGAGGCTTCAAGCCCTCTTTTCCAAGTACTGGATATTAAATTCAGGGGCTCACACAATTGGACAAGAGCTCTGGTATTGATGCACCTCTCCAGTCCTTTCTGTGTTTTAATTTTGAGGCAGAGTCTTGCTAACTTGCCCAGGTTGCCTTCAAACTTGTGATCCTCCTTAGCCTCCTGAGTGCCTGGGATTACAGGCCTGCACCATTGGGCCCAGCAGGCTTTACACATTCTGAATCTCAGCTCAGTAGTAAGAGCTATCATGTATTGGGTACTCACTGCCTGCCAGATCTAGTTCCCAGGGTTTTTTTTTTTTTTTTAAGGTAGTATTTCATTATTCACGGCAATCCTGAGAGATAAATACTATTTGCTAATCCAGTTTTAGGTAAAACACTGAGGTTTAGAAAAATTAAATAATGTTCTTAAAGTATCCTAGGTACTTAATGCCAGTGCTGGGATATGTATTTAAGTTTACCTACCTCCAAATTTCCCATAAATCTCTTTTCTCCTCACCATACACTGGCAGCTTGCAGTGGTCTTTGACTGGGTTGCAGTCTGCTGTGGCTTTGATTTTTGCCTCTGAAGAGGTGGGACCTGAGGTCCTCAGCACTGATCTGTGAGGCAGAGGAAAAGACACGGACAATTATAGCCTTGTCTCCAGGGGAGGAGCCTGAGGAAATTCCCAGAAGGCAGTCCTTTCCAGGGGCTGTTGGTTGTGTTATTTTAGTGGTTACTTCAGGATCGATAGTCTACTTCTTGAACATATCACATGTATTTTAAAGCAGTCTTAGGCCATGTCCCAAATGGTATGAGGTCCTTGCCACGGGCTTCTTCCGTTTCCTCTCTGCCAGTGTTGGTGCTGCCTTTGCCATTTGTTTCATTTCCATTTGTTGCATTTATATCTCAAAGATATAATAGAAAAAATAACACAGAACTCAATATTATGTTTGCAAATTGCCTTCATTTTTATGCGACTGTATTTGTTCTTGATAGCAGCCCACTGTATAAATGTACCATAATGTATCTATTTTTATAGGACGTTTATTCTATTCCTAATTGATTTTTGCATTAGGAACTGTGCTAATAATCTTGTATGTGTGTTTTTTTTGAGCCCATATTCCTGAGGAGATTGTGAAGTCAAAGGGTATACCTATCTTCAATTTTATTAGATAATAAATTAATTGTGTTTTGAATGTTTAGTCTTTTGCCTATTTTACTACTAAGTTGTGTTTTGGCTATTGATCTGTAGTGATTTATATACTCTGCATACTGCTCTTTGTTGGTTAAGTTTATTTGCAAATATTCTCCTCAAATATCTGGCTTTCTTATCACTATTTGATATCTTTGCATCCAGGTTGTATCTATGATAGGGCGTCTTCATACAGATAACTAAGAGATTCTGTCTGATCCCTTGGCACATGTAATGTGGGCTGAATTTCATCTTCCATGTGCTTCTGTCAGATGCCTTTATACCAGTCATGTAAAACTGACAGCTCTGCCTTTACTAATAATTCTTAATTTTAATGTGATCAAATTTACATCACTTTTCTCCATTTGTTTGTAAAGAGGTTAGTGCTTTTGTGTCTTGCTTAACAAGAGTTTTATTGTCTCATCACCTTTTTAACTTACAAGTTTGAAAAAAATTCCAGGGCTCTCAGCTAGGTATTGGGTTTGGGGGTGGGAGCCGGATGAAATGAAGTGAAGGAGCTGAAAGGAAGATCCAGGAAAAGTGATGACACAGGCATTCAAGTATATAGACACAGATAAATGTGGTTTCCTCCAAAGAGGGACATTGGAGAGATCAGTGAACAAAGCAGGGAGGGGAACTTCGCAGTCTGTAGCTTTTTTGTGTCTTTGCAATTCTGAAATGTGTGAATGTATTACCCAAAAATACACAGTTGTACATTGTTACTTCTCGCGTGCAGTTTTATTGTTCCCTGTTCTGATGATTTTGTTGGTGACAAGTTAGTGATGTCTCATGTGGAAGGGAGCCTGTAGACAGCATCTCTTTCTACAGGGCATATACAACAGAGGAAGGTCGCTGAGTGTTGATGCTGCCTTGTTGTTATGGTTTAGATCTGGAATAACCCCCTGCAAGTTTCATGTACTTGGATGTTATGGGTTGTCCATAGAACCGTGTGCTGTTGGGAAGTGAGGGCCTGGTATGGAGGAGTGGATTATGAGTGTGTAATGGAGGATAGGCATGTGGCAGATTGGATTATGGGCATGTGGATCAGATTACTGGCATGTGTATGTGTCGGGGCATGGGGGGAAGTTACCACTCCTGGAAGGTCTAGAACACAGGCTGAACCCAGGAAGGGTACGTGGAAGGACATATAAGGAGACACACACCCAGACACCCAGACACACACACACCCAGACACACACACACACACACACACACACACACACACACACACACACTTTTACTTCCTGTCTTCCTTCTGGACTTGATTTGATGAGACTTGGCTTCCTGTTTGCAGTGTGGTGAGGAGCTACCTCCACCTCTGCCTCTGCCATGTCCTTCCACTGTTGCCAGCTGCCCCTGAGTGGACTGTGACCCTTTGAAATTGTAAGCTGAAATAAAACTTTTGCTCCCCCAATTTGTGGATGGCTGGTATTGAGTCACAGGGATGAAAAAGTAACTGAGACACTCATCATGTCCCTGGCAAGAGTCAGAGAGGAAACACACCAATCCCAATCAAAAGTCATTCCAGATACCAGTCAAGTGAAAGTCTTAACTCAGGATAGACAGCCTAAGAAATACTAATGTTTTGGTGATAGAGGTACAGGAAGGAACCTACCCAGTATGACAAAATGAATTCTTTCCTTTGGGGAACAGAAATGTACTTACAGGATTCTCAATCCATTTAGGCAGCACTGATTCGTTCAAAGCTGATGTGCCGGGTACTAGGCAAGACTTCTGGGAATATGTGAAACTTTTCTCCCTTTTATTGATGTTTATATATGTGATACATAATGTTTACATTGAACTGAGTACTTTGTTCACATATATATCACATCAAAATTACATACTCTCCCCCTCTCCCTTTTTGACCCTCTGGCACCCTCCCCTCCCACTAGTTCCACTATCCTCCCAGTTTACTTATATGAAATGACTGTAATCTGGGTTTCTCATATTAGAGAAACCTTTCAATATCTAACCTTCTGCATCTAACTGACTTCACTGAGCATGATGGTCCCAAGTTGCATCATCCATTTACCTACAAAAGCCTCCAACCTATCTGTCTTTATAGATGAGTAGTATTCCATTATGTACACATACCACAATTTCTGTATCCATTGGTCTTACGATGGGTATTTTGGTGTCTTCCATGTTTTAGCTGTTGTTAGTTGTGCTGCTATGAACATGGGTATACATGTCTCTCTGTTATACGATGTTGTTAACTCTTCTGGAAAAATTTCCATAGAGTTATCACTGAATTGAAGGGTATATTTATTTTCAGCCGTTTGAGGAACTTCTGTACTGCCTTCCATAGTGGTTGTACCAGTTTACCTTCCCAGAAGCAGTGTAAGAGGATTCCCCTCCCCCTGCCACATCCTCGCCAGCGTTGATTGCTGTTTGAGTTCTTGATATGTGCCATTATCTCTGGGTTAGATTGTGTCTTAGTGATATTGTGAGTTGTGATTCTCTAACAGCTGAAGATGTTCAGCCTCTTTTCATGTATTTGCTGGCCATTTGGACTTCTTCATCTGAGAACTGCTTATTCACTTCCATTGCCCATTTTTTGATAGGATCTTTGACCTTGATTTTCTATTTTTCTTCAGGTCGTTGTATATTCTCATTATTAGCCTCCTGTCTGAGGTATAGATGGTGAATATTTTTTTCCCCATTCTGTTGGTTTTCTCTTTCATTCTGTTGATAATTTCCTTTACTGTGCAGAAACTTTTTTATTAAAATAATCCCATTTTTTAAATTCTAGGGGCTATTTCTTATGCTTTGGGTGTCTTAGTAAGAAAGTCCTTGCTTACAACTATGTTTTAGATTTTTGCCTAATTTGTTTTTCAGAAGGTTCAATTTGATTTTGGTACATGGTGACGTGTGTGTCTAGACTCATTCTCCCACCACCATTTTTTGAAAAGGCTGTCCTTTTTCCAGTGTATGCTTTTAGCTCCTTTTTCAAAGATCATGTAGCCAGGAGTACTTGAGTTTGTCTCTGCAACCTCAGTTCTGTTCCACTGGTCGACCTGTCTGTTTTTGTGCCAGCACCGTATAGTTTTTATAATTGTTGTTTTGTAGTATAACTTGATGTCTGGAATTGTAATACCTCATGCCCTTGTCTTGTTACTCAGGATTAGTTTGACTAGTGTGCATCTCCTTTGGTTCCATATGAATTTGAGGATTGTTTTTTCGAATTTTGTGATAAATGTTGGTATTTTGATAGGAATTACATTGAATTTGTATATCAGTTTGGGCAGTATAGTCATTTTGACTATATTAATTCTGCCTATCCAAGAACAGGAAATATCTGCCCAGCACTCTGGAAGGCTGAGGCAGGAGGATCACAAGTTGAAAACCAATCCGAGTTACTTAGTGAGGTCCTGTCTCAAAATAAATAAATAAATAAATAAATAAATAAATAAATAATGGGCTAAGAATGTAACTCAATGCAAAGGCTTTGTGCTTGATCCCCAGTACTACAAAAAAGATAGAAAAATTAAGAAACTTGTTTTCCCCCCATATATAGTATTTGTTGTACGTATTAGATGTTGCTGTTTCGAAATGGATTGCAGACAGTGTATAGTTTGTGAAGATTAAGTATCAAATTAAAGGTGCAACTAGATTCTTCACTGAAAACCAGAAGGACAGGTGAGCCCTCATTCCACTCTCGACACCCAGCGACTTTCATCATCATCCTGTCCTGTCCCTCTGTCCTTACTGGCATTTTTTAGAGGATGTCAGACTCCACTGGTCGACTCCCACTGTGCTATGAAATGGGATCATGTTCCTTCTGAGGAAATGAAACTTTCAACTTGAACACGTGTTGTAAGAAATAACCATATGCAAATGTCCTTGATATGTCTCCTTTTTGCCTGAGAAGCCACATTTTAACGTTTTGGATTGTTCTTCTCAGTGACTCTTTAGTATTTCTAGAGCCATTGTTTATCCAATTTTATGTTCCCTTCTTTTTCCATCACTTTCATGCTGCGGCTGCAAGGTCCTTTACCTGCTTCTGCAAAAGACACTGAGTTTGTCTCTCCTATATGATTCCCACCATTCCTTTAAAGTATAGTTGACCTGCTTTATTAGCAGTATCTCATCTTCAGATTCGATCAACCATGGGTCAAAAATATTTTTAAAAATTATATCTGTACTGAACAAGAACAGAATTTTGTTTTATTATTCCCTAGACAGTGAAGTAAGACCCTGGTTTACATAGCATTTATATTAGGTATCATAAGTAACCTCTAGATGACTTACAACCTGTGAGATTATGTGTATAGGTTATATGCAAATACCCTGTCTTGTATATACCCTACCACCTGTAGGTCTTGCTGTGGTGGAGTTGGTGAGATCCCTGGAACCAACCCTCCAAGGATACCAAGGATGACTACACAGTTCACTCATGGCAGTAATTTATTCAACAGTCTTGTTTATTTTATTTTATTTATTTATTTTTTTGAGACAGGGTCTCGCTCTGTGGTCCAGGCTGGTCCTGAATTCACTGTGGAGCCCACGCTGGCCTTAGACACGGCAATCCTCCTGTATCAGCCTCCCGAGTGCTGGGATTACAGGCGTGTACCACCACACCCAGCTTATGTGGTGCTGGGGAATCAAACTTGGGTACTTAGCGCCTGGCTTAGCGCTTGCTCAAGCGCTTTAACCGCTGAGCCATTCCTCCAGCCCCTCAACAGTCTTGTTTAGCAATTTCACTTCCTTCAACACAAGTCACATATTCTCCTTATAATCCAGGATGCAAATTTCACGGTCATATCCTGGGTCATCACCAAGACATTCCATCTCTGAAATCTTGCATGTTAGAGTGGTCTTTCCCAGCCATCTTCTTGCATCTTCCTACTATTCCTATTTTCTGTCTCACAGTGACCTCAGGGACTTAAATCTTTTTTAACCTGTTCTCATCCTTTCTGTTTTCTCTGACCTTCTAACACTTGACTCAGGCGATGGAGTGGCCCTGCTTTCAGTCTACCTGTTCTCTGCTGTCCTCTGACAGTGGTGAAAGCTATGCCTGGTTGCTGCACGTCTCTGCAGAGATAGCCCAGCTGTGTAATTTGGCACCCCTCTTCACTCCACGCGATAACAGCAGGTGTCTCCTTTTAAGACTCAGCTTTGCTGCTTTTATCTTTTTCCCATATGGTGCCTCCATTAATGGCTCATTCCTTGGTTTTCTTCTCATCTGGCCCTTCTCCTTCCTATTAGGTAGGTAATATCACCTCCATTTTTCAGCTGGGAAAACTAAGAGGAATTGCAAGCTTGCCCTATGGTGTCATAACTCAGAATCAGACACGGCTCTCTTCTAACGTTCACACTCTTCCTCCTCTGCAGTTTTCCCAGGGCTTTTCTCTGCTTCCTGTCTGGCCATTTCTCATAAACTTCTCTCCCTTCTGATCTATTTGGAATCACAGTGGCTTTATTTTAGTTCTAACCACTCCACTGCACTTCAGTTGGTGTAGAGAATACATAACTTCTTCCAAGCTTATGTGTCCTCTAAACTATGCTTATTGTCATCTAGACTTTGAGTCCTATGAAGACAAAGAACCTTATGCTGATTAGAGTGCTTAGGACCTGGTAAAGAAAACAGCTCTACCAAAGCGTTCGCCAGCGACTTGAATATTTTGGAGACCAGTGACCCTTCTGTCTTCATTCTCTTTTACCCATTAGAGGATCTAACATTGCTGACCACTTCAAACTTTCTCACTCAGTCTCCTCCTTTTGCCTTGGTAAAGCCATTCACCTGCTTTCTTTCCACTTCTGATCCCTACATACAAGCCAAGCCTTCTGATTTTACTTATATTGCTTTGTCTCCCTTCACACTTGCTGTCACTCATTAGGTTCAGGCCAGTGTTGTGTTACCTGGGCAAATATAACAGTCTCAACAGCTGTCTCCATGCTAGGCATGTGCTACAGTGACAGCAGAGACTTCGCTGTGATCTCTACATACCTCTGTATTGGACTTCTGAATGCAGTAAAAACTAAAGCTCTTTACCATGACAGATAAGCCTTTCACATTTTTTTGGCCACTACCTCCTCTTCCAAGATACGCTTCCTTCTATAGGCCCACACTATTTCTGTTTCGAGAAATAGACCAACCAGTGAATGTCCCTGTCTGCCATTTCTGTCCATCCTCTGTATCTTTTCTCAAGCCCTTCTTTGGCTTACAGTGAGTTGTGTCATTTCCAATTTCTTCCTTTCCAGAGAGCGTCTAGTCGTTTCTTAAATCTAGCTTCATTTGGCCTGCTCTTTGAAGTGTTTCTGGTTTCATTTCATGTCTCCTCCTTTATCTTCCCACAGGATTTTGTGTATTATTGCATATTATAACTCTACTATTATTGAATATTACATCAGTTTCTAGATTGGGATAACCCTCTAAATTTTTTCTTTTCTTAGCAATTACAAAGTTAGCATGATGCATTTTTAATTAACATTAGATGAATGAATTTATATAGACAGGAGGGAACAAAACTTTACAGAAACCTATAGAGAAAGGATGAGATAAAAGTTAGGGGCAAAAGTTTGCTTGCAGCTGGTTACTGTGCAACTGAGGCTGGGTGGTTATGGTTTCTTTTTTATTTCTGAGAATAAATATAAGATGGTCAAAGACAGCCAAGCTAAAAATCCAGCAGGGATGACAAGCTCACATAATTACCCTCCCCTCACTGGATGGTGAGAGTAATTTTAGGACTTATGAGTTCCAGTGAATCAGCCAGGAATCTCCCTATCTGAGGATGGCAACTGGGGCTTCTCAGTGTGGGTCTGTTGCTGTGTCCTCTGAAACAGAGTTGACAGGTGCTGCCTGATTTCTTTGGTTCTGGCCCCATAGATGATGGGGTTGACCAGACACGGGAGCAGCAGGTAGAAAGCACTGAGCAGGTTGTGCACGTCCTGAGAGGCGGTGTGCGCCACACGGTAGACGATGGATGAGGACATGGTAGAGGAGTAGACGGTGAAGATGACCAGCAGGTGGGACCCGCAGGTGTTCAGGGCCTTGGAGCGAGCTCCACCCGACGAAATCCTGAAGGCAGTGTGGATGATGCGGGAGTAGGAGGCTCCAAGCAGGAGCATGTCCAGGACCCTGTTGAAGATGCGGACAGTGAGCCCCACAGTCTTGTTCAGTGAAATGTCCCCACAGGACAGCTTCATGAGGGCCATGTGCTCACAGGCAAAGTGGTGGATCACATCTGAGTGACAGAAGTGGACTTGGGAGGCTAGTCCCACCACAGGAGCAACGATGCATGTGCTTCTGGTTGCTGCCAACACCACCAGGCCAATGAGCAAATGGCCTGTCACTATCTCTGGGTAGCGGAGAGGGTAGCAGATAGCTACATAGCGGTCCAGTGCCATGACCAGGAGGATGTTGCAGTCAAAGACGATGAGGAAGTATATGCAGAACATCTGGACCAGGCAGCGAGCCAGGGAGATGCGGCTGAAGCGTGTGGAGAAGCTGAAGAGCATGGCCGGCACGACAGTGGTGGCAGCACAGATGTTGACAACCAGGAGCAGGGCGATGAGCAGGTACATGGGCTGGTGCAGGCTCCTCTGGGCTGCCACGGTGTGGATGACCAGGGCGTTGGCGCAGAGGATCACCAGGTAGAGGGTGAGAAAGGGCAGCACCAGGAGGGCCCGAGACTCCTGTAGTCCTGGGAAGCCCACCAGCAGGAAGCTGGTGTAGGACTCATTGGAGATGCCATTGCTCCATCCTGGCATTGTGCTTGGGGGGAGCAGGATGGCTTCAGGAAGGGGACGAGGAATCTTTTTGCTAGAACCTGGCTTTTTCTGCCTCAGCCTCACCAGGCCACCTGTGGTGGTTTGTGTTTCATGAATTACAGTATTTCTGTAAAGAGAATTAAAGAATTATTTTCTGACATTTAGTGAGATGCTTTAGGCAATAACTACATTCCATTGGTTGTACTTATTTTTCTTATTTTTTCTTTTTCTATGAATATTTCTACCTAAGTTTTTTTTCATTGAATGACTCTCATTAAGGTTTTACTGTGTGCTGGTTTCTATGCTATGGGCTTGGAACAAATAATGAATGATTGGTTTTCTGTCTTTCTAAGCTCACATTGTACTGAGTCAGGCTGAGTTCATGTTACCTGACACTGAAATGACAAGTGAGAAATAAAGTTAATAAGGAGACACTAAAATGTAATCCTTTCTCTCTAGACTCAGAAAAAATTAGAAACCAAGGCAAGTATTCTGTTTTTCATTTCAATGGAAGGTGCTAGTGTAGCCTTCCATGCAGGATGTACAGAGTATGTGGCTGATAATTGTTCTTGCAACCCTGAGTACAAAGTCCACCTAGAGAGCAGAAAAGGTTTGAGGTTGAGCAGAAAGCAGGGCAGGATGGGGTAGAGGAGAGCACTCAAAGCTCACATTTTCTTTCCTGTTGCTTATGGGAGAAAGGGAGGCATCAGAGAAGAACACTTACTCTTCAATTGAGTCATTAGACGGGATTTAAGAAGAAGACTTAAGAGTAAACCTCAACTGTATTGTCAGGAAATTGGTATGTTCTACCATTTTTAGTGACCAGGGCTGAAATTCTACCAGAAGAGTGTGGGAGTGATAGCGAAGGAGGAAACTGTTCAGATCTCAAATTATTGAGTTTTAGGAAGCCAGAGGGACACAGAGAGGGGAGTTGATTGTTTTTGTTCTTCTTTGGCCTCCACTAGGATCACAGAGTTAGAGAACCAAGGCACCAGAGACCATTAAGATCCAGGAAAATCTGGACATCAAAAAAGGCCTGCCCCTTATGTGATAGAGTCCTCTGGAAGGAGGCTGAGTCCCACAAAGTGCCCCTTTCAGTGGACACCCAGCACTGGCCTCGCACAGTCTAACGTTGGAAAGGGTAAAAAGGTTTCTTTTTTCTTCTAACCCATGCTCCTGGTGGTCCATCCGACTGTGAGGCTGAACCTACTTGTAATGTCAAACTTGTCCTTGAGTGTCTTCCACTGCTCCTGCTTTTGCTCTGTGGAACCATACAGAAACTATCTTAACTGCAAATACTAGTGTTTTAAGGAGAGGGTTGAGAGATTTTTTTCTGGGGGTTGAGGGGGGTGGTTTAAAGGTGTGGGGTGTGTTTTTTTATCTCAGCATCTCAAAAGAGGCAACGCAGAGTGGAGTTAAGAAGTGGAATTGAGAAAGAATAAAGTGTTGAATAGGTGAGAAATTAAACCTGAAGCTAAAACATACAAGACTCGTGGGTGCTTGGATTGGTAGAGCAAGATGAACTCTGAACATGAGAAGTAAGTTTGGTGACAGAGAAAAGACTTGTCCCTAAAAGGCTTAGGTACAGAAACAAAAATTTTCCTCCACTGCACTCCTGAATTTGTACGTATTGATCTTACACAATCATAGTCACTATGTATGGAGAGAAGGGAGGGTTTAGTCTTACATCTGTTCCCCACTCAAAGCAGAGGACTGTGTCTAAAGTGCTGGTGGAGACCCCATACGATGGAACTCTGAGTTCTCAGGCACACAGCCTTGCTGGTGAATATGGCTGCATCAGTGTGCAGAGCCATAGTTGTGTGTGGGGCAATGATGAGTGGGACATAGGCTAATTGGAGACCCGTGTTGTTTGGCTGCTGGATGGCAGGGAGGGACTAGGATTTCTTTATCTCTCTGGAAGAGGAGAAGGAATGAGGTGGGACTTCGCCTACTCCAGTATGGCCATGAGGAAGGTGTAGAAGAAGGTTCAGAAGGTTCAGAAGATGGCTTAAGGAATATTTCCAACTTCACAGGTCTTCAGAGCCAGGGTTTTCATAGCTGGGGTGTAGATGCACAGGATGTTTTTACTCCTTGCACCTGGGAAGGGGAGGTAGTTGGAAAAAGGGATGAGGACAATGGGGATGGCCTTTGTGGTCATCTCTGGGATAAACTCTGACCATATTGTTTCCTAGCTGAGAATCTCCCCCTCGGCTCCCTTCATGGATAAGCAAAGAGCCCTACTTACCAGAACTTACACAGGCAGGAGAAGTAAGCACTGGCCAAATCAGGCCTCACTTCCTTGAGTGAGTTAAGTTGTCTCTATCCTCCCTGGGGGACAGCAAGAGCTTCCTGGTGTCCCTTCCGGGCTCTGCCTTAGCTAGTTAAAGGGACCCTGGGGCAAGCTGGATGAGTAAATGTCCCACAGGGCTCAATGGATTGAGTCAGAGTAGCTCTGACAGACAGGCTAGGGAATGGTGAGGGCTTGTTTGGGGAGTAGAAGGTCCCTACAGAGATTGTGTCCCGTATCTTTCTTTGTCCTTGTTCAATCCCCTCCAGGTGCTCTCATCCATCTGATGGATCAACCACCTATCAGACCTATGTGATGCTCATATCTATATCTATATCTATCTATATCTATATCTATATAAGTCTTCCCTGTATTAAACATACGTTTAAGTGATTACTGTGAATTGTCATTGAATGTTCTACAAGAAACTAAGAGCTCTGCTTTGAAGTCATACGTTCATTACAAAACAGGTGTCACCTCTTTGTGTCTCTTCTGTTAGGATAACATTGCTGACCTATGTTTTCTGGGTGGGAAGATGGAGAAAGAAAAAGAGGAAGAGGATAGTAGGGGGAAGGAGAAAGAGAGAGAAGGGGGGAAGAGGTCTATGTTGGGAAATACTAAGTTTCATGCCTCTTCTTTTTTACCCCATTTTTATTAATACACACACACACACACACACACACACACACACACACACACATATGATACATATGTTTATAATGAGCCTGAGTATTTTGTGCACATATCTATCACATCAACACTATAATCCTTTCCCCTCCTCATTTTTGGCCCTTGCTCACTCTCTCCATCTCCCCTAACTCCCACTATCATGCTCATTTGGTTCTGTAGAATGCCTATATTCTGGGTTTCTCATATCAGAGAAAACATGCAATATTTAACATATTTAATCTTCTGAATCTGACTTACATTACCACTCAAATCACCACTCTTTAGCTCAGCTTCCCACCCCTAGAATGGGCTGCAGTGGCCATATCTTGATACTTCTTCTCTGGGTCCAGCAGAGCCCTTTATTGGGACAATTTGCCAAATGTTCCTTTTTTGTTATCTTATTATATCTTTGTTGAGATTCTTTAACATGTTCTTACTCACTGGTCCACATAAAATAAGAATTATAACAATGAAATTTGTAAGTCTAGAAAATGTGAGAGAGAAAAGTTAAAATTGAAAATTCTTATCTGAGTACTGAAAAGTAAATGTGTGTACATTCGAAAGACATTCACATTATCATTGTATCAATCAGTTCTCTTGGGCTAAACTTACATAAAAGACCAAATAAATGAATTGCTAGATTAAATGTAGTTAAATCTATATTGAATCACTACATTAAGTTAACTTAAACCTGTGTCACAAAAGTATGTTACACATAAAGCAATAGATATAATGACATAGCTATTTCAGAATTTTTAAAGAGTTCTTTTCCAACAAGGAGCAGGAAGAAATGAGTAAGAACCTTATTACAAATTTAGTTACAGCACAGGAACTTGAAGAGTAAAATTCAGGAGTCACAGGTTGAACTGATACCTGACTGAGTTCTTAGCCAATGGACTATGGCTACATGATCTTTTATTTTTACCACTCAATGACAGCCTCAGGGAAAAGACTCCCCAAACCACTTATTTATCCACTCTTGCTGTTTTAAATTTATTCCAAATCAAAATCACTGCCTTCTGCCATACCACCCCCACCTAAATATCTATACACAGTATACACATCAAAAAGTTTCACAGATTAAGATTTTATACCAATTCCCCATGTTGAACATAATTATTTTGCAAACTAATATACTAATAAAAATAATAATTATGGGGACAGTGTCACAGATTTTGTGAGAAAGCTGGTATCACTCAAATGTTGATGTCCACTTTTTTGTTGCACTTTCTCTTTAGGCGTTTCCTTTCTTCCATGCTCTTTCTTTGGTGCTGCTTCTCTCTCTGTCTCCCTCTCCCTCTCCTTCCCTTTCTCCCCCCCCCCCCTCCTCTTTCTCTAAGATTCCTTCCAGCAGCTAGTGGTTGCAAATTTCTTTAGGGATTCTTGGTCATGAACAATTTTTTCTTCTCCTTCAATTTTCAGGGATAATTTTGCTGGATACAACAACCTGGGTTGACATTTGATGTCTTTTAAGCTTGAAAGATCTTGCTCCAGGTTCTTCTGGCCTTTAAAGTTTGCATTGAGAAATCTACAGTAATCCGAATGGGTTTACCTTGGTAGAATAATGCCTGGTTTTTTTTTTTTTTTGCTGCTTTTAATATTCTCTTTATGTTGTATTTCTGAAGCTTTGATTGTGAAGTGTTATGGCGAGTCTCATTTCTGGTTGAGGTTATTTGGTGTTCTATAGGCTTCTTGTACCTGAAAATTAATTTCTTTTTCTAGATTAGGAACATTTTCTTGCATTATTTCCGTGAATAAATTCTATATACCTTTGGTGCTGTGTTTTGTTCTTTCTCTCACTCCCATAATTCTGAGATTGGTTCTCTTTAAATCATCCATCAGCTGTTGTGTTCAGCCACTTTGCTCATTTCTAATTTTGGAGTTGTGCCTAATCATAGCATTTGTTTCCACAGCCTTGTCTTCAAGGTCTGAAATTCTGTCCTCACAATATTTGAGTCATCTTCCTCTGCTTTCACATATATTCTTCATATCTTGAATTTCAGCTATATGTATTTTTAGATTTTCTACTTCTTTTTCAAAAACTTTCTTCATATCTTGCATTTCTTTATTTACCTCAGCCAATTTTTTATTTGTGACCTCAATATGCTCAGTGAGTTTTGTCTCCATTAGGACCTCTATTTGATTAGTGAGTTCCTCTTTAAGCCCACAGGTTGATGCTTGCATTTCTTTGACAATATCTTGTTTGAACTGGTTGTTTGACTTGTTTATTTGATTTTTGACTTCCTTTCTTCCTTCTGAGTTCCACTATTTCAGGCCCTATGTCTGTAGTTTCTGGGGTCTCAGACTTCTCTGTGGGTTTCCTGTTGCCTTGTCGTCTTTCCATGTTTCTGTTGTTGAGGAACTTCACTTTAAGGGCCTAGCTGAGAGGTTTCTCTGAATGGCTATGATGGTGTGCAAGGGGAGCTGCAATTCCTCTGAGTTTTGTGCTGGTGGTAGGCAGTGAGGCGGGACCTAACAATCCGATGATCACTGAGGCATCTTGTTGCCCTCTGGTCCCCTCACCAAAGCTCTCCTATCTGCCCTGGTGGGACTCTCCACCCTCAGAAGTGATCCCACTACAGTTAGCCATTCAGGAGGTTGGTGGCCTTTCTGTCCTCTCTGCAGTTGCCTCTTGGGCCAGTTTCTTACTAGGCACTGTTTAAGATTGACCTCAAAAGCCCTGGTGTGCTCTTCTGAGCTTTCTCTAATCAGTTCAGTCTCAGACACTGTTTTTTAATGGCTCCTGCCTACATCATTGCCTGTTACGGCTGCTGAACCTGCTTCTACTCTGGGCTCCCAGATGCCTTTTCTAGGGGGAGCTCATATTGTGTTTGTAGTATCCACTATCTGCAGGTTCACTTGTCAGAGGCTGGGGCTACCAGCTGCTGACAATTCCCACTTCTCCTGGATCAGTGCTTACGTCAATCTGGGGTTCTGGACTCCGGGCTTTCCTTCGTCTGTGGTCTGTGGATGCCAGCAGCTAAGGGCTGTGCCCAATAAGCTGCTGTTTTTCTCCACTTCTGATATGTCTTCAGGATTTCTGACTTTCCTGTGGCCTCCTTTTATTTGTTGGGGTGCTCCTTCCTCTCCTAGCTTGGTTCTGGGCTCCATGCAGGCTTTCCTCCATCTGCAGATGCCTGTGGCTCCCAGCCATTTGCAGCTGGCCTGGGGTAACTTCCAGGCTTTTTATTCTCTCAGCTTCTGATGTTTCTTTGGGATTTCTCATCTTCCCTTGGCCCCCTTTCAATTGTTGGGGTGCTGTCCCTGTCCTTGCTACACTGAACAGGCATTTTCTGAGTAAATTCTCAACTTTCTAAGTGGGTCCATAAGGAGACATTGTGCAGCTCTGTTACTCAGCCACCATCTTGACTGGAGATCTCTCTTTCTCTATCTTTTGAATGGCTCCTGTCTACATCGCTGCCCTTCATGGCTTTCAAGCATTGTTTCTGGTCTAGGCTCTGGGAGTCCTTTTCTAGGGGAAATTCATAATGTGTTTGTAGTTTACACTACGTTTTTGGAGGCTGGGACTACCAGCTGCTGTCAATTCTCACTTCTGAATCCATGCTTATCTTGGTTGGAGATTCTGGGCTCCGGGCTTTCCTCAATGATTGGATGCCTGCAGCTCTGGGCTGCTCGGTAGCTTCCAGGGATACTTTTTTCCTCAGCTTCCATCATGTCTTCAGGATTTTTGACCTTCCCATAGCCTCCTTTCAATTGTTAGAGCGCTCCTTCCTCTCCAAGCTAAGTCGAACTTGAAGTTTTTAATTATATTCTCAGCTTTTTAAGTGAGTCCACAAGGAGATATTGCACAAGGCGAGAGACAGAGACAGGGCTTGTCATGGAATGGAAGAACTGAGCCAAGTTGGAGAGGAAAGGGAAAAGGGCAGAACCAGCACGCACCTCTCCATGCCAGTCCCTAAGCATATGCCCATTGGAGCCAGGCCCCACCTCCCAACAGTACACAGTATCCCTAGACTCAAACCAAAACAGTTGAAAAATATTCCACAGCATGGATACCTTATTTTCGTTCTCTCTCCACCTGCCCATTGCCACTTAGGTTTTTCCAACTTCTTAGCTATTGTGAATAAGACTGCAGTAAATACGAGGTGCATATGTGTCCTTGAGATCCTGGTTTCAAATATTGGATAATATTGGACAAATACCTAGAAATGGTGCTACTGAATGATGTAGAAGTTTTGTTTAATTTGAGATGCTTTCGTGCTTAGTCTTAGCTTTCCTGTATCATTTTTCCCTTTCTATCCAGAGCCACTAGCTATATTTTCAACTCTCCTTCCTCTTTTAGCATGATTGCCCCCACCATTTACCTTGTCTATATCATTAGTTAGCTGTAAGTTTCATTTCCTATAAGAGTAATAAGTTGGGGGGATGTGGATCAGGAAGTTTTTCTGACACTCTACCTGCCAGCCCACAAGTGGGGTGTGTTTTTTTTTTTTGAAGACCATGGCACTGGTGGGTGTCCTTGTCCTACTCACAGGACTTCTGTGGCCACTATTTATGCTTGCCCCCCTCTCCAGATTCCAGTGGTACAAGTTCTTTGCTGTTGCAAGTCCTAGGCTGCTGCCCCATCTCATATTGGCTTCTTTTAATCCCATCTGAAACAAATGGACTTAACTGATATTTTCAGAGTGTTCCATCCACTATCAACAGAGTACAGCTTTTTTTCAGGAGCACACAGAACTTTTCCCAAAATAGACCATATCCTAGGCCACAGACACACTTAAATAAACAAAAGAATTGAAATAATTCCCTGCATACTTTCACGTCATAGTGGAATGAAACTAGGAATCAACAGCAAAAGAAACTATAGAAATTATATATGTATATGGAGACAAAAGACTAAATTATTGAACAAGCAACTGATCACAGAAGAAACCAGGGAAGAAATAAAACGTTTTCCTACAGTCAAATGATAGTGGAAGTACATAATATGAGGCTCTGTGGAATGCAGTGAAAGAAGCACTAAAAGGGAGATTTATAGCCATGAATGCATACATTAAAAAAGTAGAGCGATCTCCAATAAATGATCAGATCATGCACCTCAAGGGCATAAAAAAACCAAAACAAGTTCAAATCCAAAAGCACTAGGATGAAAGAAATTATAAGAATCAGAGTGAAAATTCTTGAATGAATTCTATTTATAATTTCACAAAATAAAATACAATTAATGAATGAAAGATTTGGTTCTTTGAAAAGATAAATGAGATCAATAAACTCCTAGTCAAGTCTTCCAAAAGAAGAAAAGAAAAAAACCCCATTAATGTAGTTAGGAATGAAAAAGGAGAAATCACAAGCACTATCGAAACCCAGAGGATTATAACAAACTAGTTTGAGAAATTATATTCCAATAAATCTAGGAACCTGGAAGAAATCCATCAATTCCTATACACAAGGAAGATGCCAAAATTGAACCAAGAAGATATAAAAACCAAAGCAGGCCAATAACCAGGGATTGAAGCAGTAGTAAATTCTCTACCAACAAAGGAAAGCTGAGGATCTGATGGACTCACTGCAGAATTTCACCAAAACTCCCGAGAAGAGCTAAAACCAATGCTTCTCAAAATTCTCTTAACTAATTGAAAAGAAAAGAACACTGCCAAATTCCTTCCTGGAAGCTAACATCACTTTGATACCGAAACTAGATAAAGACCTCACATAAAAAGAAAATGACAGCTCCATTTCCTTAATGATTTTTGATGCATAAATCCTTAATAAGAGACTTGGAAATAGAATACAACAAATTATTAAAAAAACCATATACTATAACCAAGTTGGCTTCTTCACAGGATATAAAAGATGGTTCACTTTAAGTGAATCAATTAATGTAATATATACCACATAAATAAAAGCAAGGGCAAAAATCATGTGAATAGCTCAATAGATGCAGGAAAAGCCTATGACAAAATGCTATATTCATTCATGATTAAAAATCTGGGTAGGAAGAGGTATAGAAGGACCTTACCTCAAGCTGATAGAGGCAATTTATGACAAACCTACTGCCAGCATCATCCTAAACGGAGAAAACCTGAAAGCGTTTCCACTATAGTCATGATCAAGACAAGGATGTACACTTGTATCTCTTCTTTTCAGTATAGTACTTGAAACCTTAGACACAGCAATCAGGCAAGAGAATGAAATGAAGAGAACATGCATAGTAAAGTAGGAAGCCAAACTATCCTAGTTTACAGACAGCATGATCCCTTGCAGAGAAGACCCCTGAAACACCACCAGAAGATTCTTAGAAATAATAACCAAATTTAGCCAAGTCATAGGATACAAAATCAACAGTATTCCTATACATCAACAATGAGATCACAGAGAAAGAAATCAGAAAATCAATTCACAGTATTTTCAAAGAAAGTTAACTACCATAAACTTGGAGCGGTGGTGCACACCTGTAGTCCCAGCACTCGAGAGGCTGAGACAGGAGGATTGCATTAAGTCCAAGGCCAGCTTGGGCTCCATAGTGAGTTCAGGACCAGCCTGGGCTAGAGTGAGACCTTATTTCAAAAATAAAGTTAAATATCTAGGAATTAACCTAACCAAGGCAGTGAAGGAACTCTAATTAAAACTACAGTTTTCTGAAAAAGAAGACTGAAGAGGATATTAGAAAATGGAAAAATATCCCCTTTTCCTGAGTAGGCTGAACAAATATTGTCAAAGTGGTCATACTACCAAAACTAATATAGATTCAAAGTGATCCCAGTAAAAATCCAGCAGCATTTTTTTCAAAGAAGTAGAGGAAATCATCCTAAAATATTTACAAAGCCAGAAGAGATTCAGAATAGCCAAAGCAGTACTAAGCAACAAGACAAAAACAGGAAGCACAACAATACAGGACATCAGATTATATTATAAACCAACAGAGACATAAAAGCCACATAGTAGAGGAACAAAACCAAACAGACCAATGAAACAGATTTGAGGATGCAGAGACATCCCTGAGGACCTTCAGTCACCTGACCTTCGACAAAGGGGTCAACAGAAGAAAAATACTCACATGCAGAAGAATGAATATAGACCTGTATCTTTCATCCCGTACTAAAATCAAAATGGATCAAAGACCTAGATACTAAATAGAAACAACAAACTTTCTGGAAGATAAAATACTCTTGAAGACATTGGCATAGGCAAGGACATCTTCTACAGAACATCTGTTGCATAAGAAGTAACATCAAAAACAACAGTTGGGATTGTATCAAATGGAAAATCTTCTGCACAGCAAAGGAAACAATCAACAGAATGAAAAGAGAATAGAAGAAATGAGGAAACATTTTTGCCAGATACTCCTTGGATAAAGGCCTAATATCTAGAGCACACAAAAACCTGACAAAAACTAGCCTCCCTAAAATAAAAGACACACTCAAAAAAGGGCAGTTGAAATGAAGATAGTCTCAGAAGAGCCACAAATGTCCAATATATACATGAAAAAAATATTTAGCCTCTTTAGTTGTAAGAGAAATGCAAATTAAAACAATGAGGTTCCATATTATTCCAGTAAAAATAGCTATTACCAAGAACTCAAAAAACAACAGGTGCTGGTGAGGTTTCAGGATAAAAGGAACCCTTCTACATTATGGGCTGGTGCAATCATTATGGAAATCAGTGGAGATTCCTCAAGCAACTGAAAACAGGTTTCCCACTTGGCACAGCTGCATTTTTAGGTATCTATCTAAAAGAGTTAAACACAAAAGACTTACTATATAGATGAGTGTTTCTTTTGTGAAATCCACAAAAATAATGGCATAAAAACCCCAACATGAGTGACAGGGTAGAAAGAGGAGCAGTGGACTACTAGGAAAGGGATGAACCTCTGAAAATGGTATTGTCGGGGAGGCATAGGGCAAAGATAAGGAAGGAGAATGATGCCCAAATTGGTGTAGATGGTCACTGATTTTCTGAGTCATGTGTTTCTAATGTGTATAAAAAAGAAAAAAGGAGTTAAAGATGTCATACAGTAATGACGCATGCATGTCCGTATTTGTTGCAGTGCATAATAGTTCAATTTGGAGGTAGCTGATATGTCCATCTACAGATAAACAAAGTAAACGTGTTAGGGAGGGTGGATATGATTGAAACACAATATAGACATGACAGTGAAATCCACTAATGGGTACAATTAGTATACATTAATAATTATAACAAAATCAATCACCGTAAGAACTTCACGCTTCTACATTGTCTACAATGGAATACTTCTTGGCCAGAAAGAAAGACAAATTTGGGTCATTTGTAGGACGATGGATGCACCCTGAGACCATTGTGTTTAGCAAAATGAATCACAGACAGAAGGTTAAAATATCACATGGTTCCTCTAATATGAGAAAACCGAAGTCCAAATAAGGAAAAGAACAAAATAAAAGAGAGATGACAGAAAAAAGAAGTGAGGTGGCTGCCGCTGCTGGGTAGCACGGTATGTTTTTTTACTGTGTGTGTGTGTGTGTGTGTGTGTGTGTGTGTGTGCGCGCGTGTGTGTGTGTGTGGAGAGAGAGAGAGAGAGAGGGAGAGAAAGAGCACCAATGATGGGATAGAGGAAGGGAAGCAGAAATGATTAAAATATGATATGCATATTATGAATTTTTAAAAGATGAATGTAATTATTAAAAACAGTAAAATAGGAATTGCTTTAAAATGCAGTTGATACAATTTAATCATCTCAAGGTGGCTGCAAGTATTAACTGTGAGTATAGTTTTTAAATAGGAACTCTAGTTTTATTGTGATTACACGATTGCATCGAGATACTACCAGCAGTATGGATTTCAACTCCAGCAGGGCATTTTTGACGAGTGTCTTGAGATAATCTTTTGAGCTTAATGCAGAAATGTTGATAAAATGAGGCTTCACTCAGCTGAAGAAATGACCACAAGTGCCTTTAATTTAAAAATTAAGAGCAAAAATTATTAAGAAACAAAATGTATGTGCACCAATTTCCCAAGGTGAATGTCATTATTGTGTATTGCAAACATGGACAGACCAGTAAAACTAATTTTCGGAAAGTGCACTTAGACAATGGAGAAGTGTGAAATTCTTATGGTGATTGATTTTATTTTGTTATAATTATTAATGTATACTAATTGTACCCATTAGTGGGTTTCACTATGTCATGTCTATATTGTGTTTCAATCATATCTATCCTCCCTACTACCCTTTGGAGGGGCAGAAGGATTTAAAAATAGGATGATGCTAGAAAAGGAAAAGGAAACCTCAGAAGCTCGAAGACTAATATTTGGGTTCTGGGAAGATTTGGGTATATTTACGTCTGTTTTAATAGACGAAAACTAGAAGTTTTGAGAAAGAACAACAGTTTATCTCTTCTTTTGTATTACCTGTGACAACTAGAAAAGTTAGCAGGGGCTTGTCAGAATAGACTCATGGACCACTCCTCAAGAACAATGTCATCAGATGCTGCCTACCATGCTGGTCTCTTTCCGAACTTATTTTATGGCAGTTAACCTAGTCAGATCTTAACCTCTTCTTAAGCAAGTTTGAAAAATTATAGAAAAATCTAGAGATTTTTTTCCCTTTCATAAGTAGTTTTAAATTTATCAGCATAGACCTTCATCAGGGAATTTTGCATTTTTTAGGGCAGTTAAATACTTAATCCAAACAGTGAATCTGTGATGCTGATGGTATTTTTGAGTCATGTTCCACTACAAATGAGTCTATGGAGTAAGAAGGTAGTCCTTTAGGATATGTGTAAAAGCTGCATATATACACAATCACTGAAATATTCAGAGATACTGAAATTCACAAACACATCCTCTGAAATCCACAAACATATCCCTTTATACGGAAGTGGGTCTACAGCAAACCATAACCACAAGATGGCTCCTATCCTTAGTGCTCCGAGCCTGCTTCTTGCTTGGAGTGGCCTCATCAGTTGACCAAGAACTCAGATGATGGAGGATTAGGATCTCAGATACACAGGCACCTCAGTAGAAAGACTTGTCACTGCATACAAAGAGGTGGGAAATTTCCCAGAAGATGGGAACCTTCAACCTCCCAGTATGAGGGGAGGGTAGCAGCAATTCCTAAATGTCTGCCATAAAGTAGGTGTGCACTTATTCCTATCTCTTTCTTAGCTTCTGTGACCTGATGCATGAAAAGCCGTGCATGGTAAAGGGATGTAGAAATCATCTTGTTCAGCTCCTATCCTCATGTGAGCTCCTTTGGCTTATCCAGTACTAGTGACACATTTCTTTAGTGACTACCATGTCTTGAGGCCAAGCAGTTCTCTGAGTACTTTATCGAAACATTGTTCCTTACATAGGCTAAAATCTCACTTGGTGTCGTATCATGCTCTTGATTTCAGGTCTGCTAACTCTGAGAAAGAGAGGACTCTGAGAGCTAGAGGACTCTTTGGTCCCAGAATGCTGGGGCAGATTCTCCATTCTGCATGAGGTGAGTCAGGGAACAGGACTAACCAGGCCCCGACCTTTTGTTCACTCTGCTCCATCAGCCTGATGTGTCCAGTCCTACTGTCCCCAGCTTGGAAGTGGGTCTCTGAGACAGATGTCCTGGTTTCTGCAGTCTTAGTGCCTCCTCTAGGAGGGAGAGGAAATTTCCAGGGAGCTGGCAAGTAGTCCTAACCCAGGTAAAGGGGCTTCCCTTTCTTTGTGGAGCAACTCTCAAATCTTGTTCCATGCGTGGAGGATCAGGTGCTTCCAGACAGGTGTGGGGGACTTGGCAATGCTTCAGCTAGAGGGCCTTAAGCAAAGGTCTTTCACTGGGAGGTGATGAGCAGAGCTGGGTGGTTCCTGCTCTGTGCAGTTTTCTGCACCAGACACATTCTCCTCTGTAGTGGACACACCTATGGTTCCATTTTTAGATCTCAAAAGGAAGATGCCCCTAAGGAAGAGGAGGCACCAACAGTCTGATTCTGCCTAAAGGTCTGGTCATGATTTGCCAAAGCGAAGACTTGGCCTTTGAGGGTCCTGAGCATGAAGATCTTCCATCGAGGCTCTCTCAGTTAGCCCCTTTCCTGGTTGACCATGAGCTACAGAAAAGGAATAATGCATTTACCCAGAGCCGGCACTGGTCAGGTCTCACATTAAAGGTTTTACATGCCATACCTCACTTGTATATTGCAAAGCTGTGGTCATTAAGCCCATATTATGAATAAAGAGACTGAGGCTCATAGAGGTTGCCGTGACCATGGCTCAGCACTGGAAAGCAGTAATGCTGGGACTTGAGGTCTGGTTTGGATTCTCACACTCCTGGTCCAGGCTGGAGGTGGCTCTCCTTGTCTGTAAGGATAGGGGTCAGGCTGAGTGGAATGCATGATGGAATCACAGCACTTGCTCTGCTGTTTCATTTTGAAGAAGGGGAAAGTTGAGCGTAAATATCCAGAGGCCCTGGGCCGACAAGGCAGCACCTGTGATCTTAGATAGGACCTGCCCCACTACGGGTCTCATGCACATACAAAAGGGTGTAAATTTATTCACTCAGATGGTCTTTTGGGTTGAGCATCCTAGCCCTAAGAAATCAGGCAAGTAGATACCAAAACGTCAGGCTGTGGGCAGTGGGAATCCAGCAGTGGCATCTATGTGAGAGGATCATCTGGGTCTAGCACTCCGGAAAGTCAGGAGGCCTCAGCCCTGTTAGATACAGAGGAAAGCCAAGCTGTCCTCCCCAGCTCCTCCCCTTCATACTTGGTTATGGAGGCCTTTTGATCTCTGAGTGAAGCCTCTGGAGGAGACTATTTCTATCTAGTCTGGGCTGGGGGCCTCACCTAGGATCTATAAACTGGTAAATCTTTTTTTTTTTTTTTTTTTTTTTTTCCTGGTAGAAGGACTGGCCTTTAGCAAGCAAGCCCAGGCCTCCTGGGTATTCTGAACTTTCTCCAGAGGAGCCACAAGGTGGCACACAAGCACAATATCCTGCATGGCTTTCTAGGCTGTGTTGGAGTGACAGTGGCTGGGAGAAACTTCAGCAGGTCTAGCAGGCAAATTTGAGGCCCCTCATCCTCAGTCCTCCATGGAGCACCGCTGTGAACTCCTACAGGATTATCTCTTGTACCATGCTTGTATCAAGTTCTGTGGTAGGGGACCTGAGATCTAGTTCTGGCTCTAAAAATGGGATTATTAATTGCACCAACCTCATCTTCTCTTCCCTTCCTTTCCCTTCCCTTCCCTTCCTCCTCTTGTCTCCACTTCCTCTTTATTTCCTCCCTCCCTCCCTCCCTCCCTCCCTCCCTTCCTTCCTTCCTTCCTTCCTTCCTTCCTTCCTTCCTTCCTTCTTTCCTTCATGTTTATTAAGTTTCTAGAGGACTACACGTAGAATACAACTGTTATTAAGCAAAGCCTGACAGGGGTGTTCTGAAGAGCCAAAAAGGTGATGTCTATAAGTTAATGTACAATTAATCACCTGTAGTATATAAATACTAGTTAAGACTCCTAACACTTGAATCAACCTTATGTACAAGTCCTATTATTATCCCTAATCTACGGAGGAGAAAACAGTAAAAGACATTTGCCGATGGCCAAACAGCCAGAAAAATAACAGAGCTGGGGCTTGGATGTGGGCTGACTCTGAACCACAAGAACGCTGGTTCCTACACCTCCCTTGGATGTATGTGGCTCCTCCAAGTTCCCTCCAATATTTCCCAGGGGATTTTGAACCAGTTTTGGCCAATTGCTCTGACTTCCCTGCCTAGATCCACAACATCTCCCTCCCTCAGAGCCCCACTCTTCCTGAAGATTTGGTGCTGGGGGTACTAACTGGGAAGATCAAGAGGTCACCAATGATTCAGTGGCCTTGAGAAGGTCCCAGGTCCATTTTATGCTAGCACCTTGTGCCAGACCTGCCAGGCAAAGGGAGGACAGAACTCTTTAGTGCTGGCCTTGGTCCCAAAATGAGTGCCAGTCACATGGAAAGAGGCTACTGGGCTCTGGTCTTCACCAAAGATCTGTGAGGGAGTGAGGGGGAAGGCACCTGAAAGTTTCTTCTTAGATTGTGGGGCCCCATGGGGCCAGAAGAGGGTTTTGGACATTTCTAAAAGTTGTGTCATGTAGCAAACTTTCTGTTTCTTAGCAAGTTGTGGGCTTACTAGGGGGTGACTCTCTAGCAGCAAAGAGGGAATCCTTCAGGCTCACAGGTTATAGCATTAAACAGGATGAGGCAAGGGAGGAAGCCTCTCAGGCCCCAACTTGCTCTGCTCATCTCCAGCCTTGTTTCCTTCTCTGTGCGTGTTCTGAGCACGTCCTGCATGGCTTACTGGCCATTGCTGTGAATTCCTGGGGAGGAGGGCAGGTCTGCCCTCCACATGGCCTGGGGCTCAGCCTGGCAGTCACTGATACCTCTGTCAGGGGAGTGAGTAAGGTGAGGACTGAGGAGAGGTTGTTTGCTCCTGCCAGGGTGCTTGAGCATTCACTGGGCAGAAGAGTCTTGGGAGCCATTCTGGGCTTGGATACACACTACCTGAGTACCTTGAGTAATGACTCCAGGTGGCTGAATGTCAGCTTCCTCACCTGTGAAATGGTGGGGGATATTTCTGTATGGCTCTAGAATTTGCAGACCAGGATTACCTATTAATCTTGATTTTCACCAGGACCCTGTGAGACAGGCTTTGCATCACCACTTTAGCCATAATACAGCTAAGCTCAGAAGTTAAATGCATCTCAGAATGGTGCCTGGCCTGCCCCCTAGTTTCTGCCATTCTGCACTTACTCCCTTGTCTCATTCTTCCACTAGATTCTAAGCTCAAGGAGAGCAAGGAGAGCATCTGGCTGACTCAGAATCTCGGGACGCGACGCAGAACTTGACACTGATTGAGTGAGTAAAAGTATCTTTAGCGTTGCTAGCTCCAAATTCTGTGCTTCCTCCCTCCATTCTACCAATACAGTATCATCAACAGTCTTTTAATGAAAATTTACTTGGGCCCACACCTGGGCTGGGCATTTTATAGACAGTATCTTTATGTAACCTCACAATCTTATGAAACAGATGTAATTAGTAACCGCAATTTGTTGATGAAGTAGAAAAGACTCAGAGAAGTTATCTAAGTAACTTATGTTAGTTTATTTTAGTTTGTTCACTAGGTGAATGGCAGAACCGATGTCTGAACTCAAAATTCTCTTACTTCAAAGCTAGTGTTCTCCTTGGGGAAGAGTTCTATGAGGTGGGCAAGCTTGATGTTTCTCAGTCTCAGTTTATTTATCTGTGAAATAGGAATAATAGTGACTGCCTCCTGGGGCTCCTCTGGAGGGTAATGGATTGATGCTCACTTGGCATTTGGCTCTTAAGTGAGTCATTTTCACTCTCATCATGTTTACATCATCTTCTTTCCTTCCTGTGGCTGCAGTGAGACAGTGTGGGTGGGCAGCCTCTATGATCTGTCCCTAGGATAAGAGGCCACCCTCTGATTGGCAATCAGACATCTTTGTCCCTTCCGGGATGCAGTACTTGGGCCTGGGTGTGCCCAGGTCCTGCCAAATGTCCAAGGGTTGGAGAGGGGATAGAGTCAGGTCACCCTCTGCTGGGCTGACAGCCTCCTTGAGGCTCTGGGGAGCCAATAGCATCTTAGCCACCAAGGCCCCAGCTGAGTTATGCCAGTCCCAGATGGTAAACCCAAGCCTGAGAAACCCAGAGAAACCTGCACATCAGCGGGGACCTCTGTGTCCTCCAGGGCTACAAAAAGTTTGGGCTACTTCAGAGAAAGTTGTAGGCCGTGTGGGAGAAAGTTATGGTTGCTCATACTTTTCTCACTCTGAGCTCATCTCTCTCTGTCCCTGAGGCCTGTTGATGATTTGGCTCCAATTAGGCCATAATGAGCTGGACCTTGGTGGCCTGTGAAGCTCCTGGGGACATGAAGACTCAGCAGGAAACTTGGGACCCAATTATTGTAGCTTAGGCCCGATGCCAGGTCCAGCTGAGGCCTGAATCCCAAGGAGATCTGCTTATGTGGCCAAACTTTTAATAAGTGAAATGGCTACTTCATTCACTTGCCTGCCGATTGCCCAGGCCCAGGAAGGCCACCTGGGTCTTGCCTGCCTGATCCTTCCTTAAAGAGACAGAACACTTTCTAAAGTGTGACTTATTATGGCTTGAATCCATCAGTCAGTCAAGAGGCAGGTCACATAAGGTCTAGAAGCTGACTCATTGAATGAACCTACAGCAGGCCTAGGTCTTTCAGGTTGGATTTCAGGAATAAAAACCATGGGTTGGCATGAGGCCTAAATGAGATATTGTGAAGCTGTAAAGTGCTGGTTATGTTTTGAATGATTATCACTATCCTTAGCCTGGCTGGGACCTTGTGACATCCTCTCCTAAGCTGAATCAAAGCTGGCTCTGATCTGGGTGTTTACAGAGGCAGCGGTGTTGCTCTTCCTGTTTTGTGGCACACTAGTCTGGCCTCTGCTCCAGGCTGGGTCACCTTGGCAATCATTTTGTTTCTAGATCTCTCTCAGTCCAACCTTTCCCTTCTCACTCTCCTGCTCTGTACCCTGGGCCTACCCACAGGCGCAATGGACAAAGGAAGGGCCCTGATATGACCAAGTCCAGTCCCTACTGCACAGATGAGAAACATGGGTTCAGGAAGAAGCAGGACCTGAACCAGTGCTCCTTCCTCTTACGGGCTAGTTACCCATAGGTAACTCCTTTTACTTTCCTTTGGCTTTCTCAGGGGCCCTGAGAAGGTGGGTAGGCACTCATCTGCTTGCTTATTTACTGAGGCTAAATTTGTAGATGTTAAAGCTAAACTCTCTGGGTGCGTATCCTGTCTCCACTACTTACCATGCATGATTTTGTGCCTCTGTTTCCTCAAATGAAAAACCACTGGCACTTACCACATATGAGATAAAACTACATGAGATAGAAGTTATATAAAATGTTTGGAACTGGGCTCAGGGTTCAGTGGGCTCCCAATAATTAAAATTAGTTATCTTTCCACTTATTATGATTCAATCATTGAGTCAAAGATTTATTAGGCTCCTTCTATGTGCTTAGTGGGCATGGTGCCAGGCCCTGGAGATATGGTAGTGAATAAGACCGTCCTTAGAGCTCAGTTATATTTTCTGTAAAGGTAGATTTTTTTTTAGTGTGACCTTCGCCAGGTCACTTTATCTTTCTTGTGCTTGTTTCCTCCTCTGTAAATGGGATAATGATAGTAGCAAACAATTGTGTACTAATTATAATGGCTTTTACCCTCCTATGAGTTTACGTTAATTCCTCTTTTAATTTCCGATCTTGGGCTTTTTAAAAAAATTATTTCAGGCAGGGACAATTACTGGGCATACAGGAATAAATTAGTTATTATACAAAGAACTTATTAGACCAGTGCTTGGCATGTAGAAAGTGCACAGCAAGTTTTATTGTCATTATTTGACACCAGAGTGGAATGTAATAAGTAAGGCCAATGACAATATTCCTAAAAATAATGAAGATTTGAGAATCAAGCGTCCCAAAATGTATTTAATGGAAATATATTTCCATAGAATACTTGACAGTATCTTTTTGAAAAGAGAACTCTGTTCAAATAAGCTTGGAAAACACCAAATTAAGCCAAGTTAAACAGTTTCTTTTCTTAGAGATGTCAACGGACTAAAATGAATTGCCAGTTCCACAAAATCTGAGGGAAGTATTGTGCAGTGTTTCCCCAGATCACTAGGCCATAGAATCCCTTGTCTGGAGGAGCATCTGTTTTGGTATGGCCCATTGGAAGACACTTAGGTAAACTGGAGGAAAGGTACTGGCATTGTTTCAGCCTGTTGGTGGTTGCTGGCCTTTGTGTCAGATCATGTGATTGGGGGGCCTCAGTATTCCTCGTTATAAAATGGGAGCCATGCCACACATCCCAGGGCCTTCACAATGTTTTTAGAACAAAATGAGGTAACTGGTGTATGGAGATCTAATAGTTGCTGGCATATGGGCAACAAGCTTTAGTTTTCTATTGCTAGAACCCCCCTGAAGTGTGGATGTACTGTTTTCACAAATGATTGGAGCTCGTTCACAGCTCAACAGGTGGCTCCCAGGCCCCTTCAAGTTTATGAGTAGAGAACTCCCCCAGTAGTCACTGGTTTGTTTAGTCCCTCCTCTCTCCTAGGCCTCTAGTTACTAGTCTCCAGGAAAGGGATGACCTGGCAGAGGATGGCCAGTGTGAGGTTTTCGAAAGGGGTGGGAAGGAACATCAAAGACTGGGGCGTCTGCTGGCCCACAGTGCCCTGGAGCAGCCTTAAGAGTTCAGGCCTCTCTGCCCTCAGCCAAGTCCATTATGGCCTCCCTGCCCCGGGGCAGTGTGGGAAGGCGCCCCTGTAAACCTCGCACTCTGTTACGCTAAGAGCAAGTAGGGCTGGCCTGGGGCCTGGCTGTGCTGGAAAGTTGGCTTGGCAGCGATGTGCCAGGTTGCCATGGCCGCGCCTTCCGCGGCGCTCCTGTGGGGCTTGTTAGCTCAGCCGGGCTGGCTGCCATCTCCGCGGCCCGGGGGAGCCCTGCGGCCTCTCAGGCAGCGTCCTTGTCACCTGCTGACGAGGGCCCCGAGGCCCCGGGAGGCTGGCGGCTAGCTCTGGGCCCAGTGGACCTGCCACTGCGACGGAGGACCCCTGGGCCAGCTGTGCTGCCCTTCCGGCGCCGCGTGAGGGCGCCCGAGTCCACGCAATGGGCTGGGGCGCCGCGCGGGAGCCGAGCTCCACGGATGGCGGGAACCCGGTAGCCTCTGGCCTGGGCCCTGAGGAGAGCCCAGTGGATGCCCAGGAGGAGGGCGCTGTTGGCTGGCTGGCTTATCCGACAGCTTAGAGGCATTCCAGGGGAAGGGTTCCTTGTGAGACTAAGCTCCTAGCCTATTTCCTCTCTCAGCAGTTACAACAGCAACGCTGAAAGCTGAGACCTTGCTGTGAGGCCTATGGAGTTGGAGGGGAAGATCTTGGGGTTTAGATGCCTCAGGATTTTTTTTCGCTTTAGCTTTAGCACCTGGGAACAGTCTTTTTGTTTTAGACAGAGACCCGGTCTGTAGTCCACGCTGGTCCTGAACTCACTATGGAGCCCAGGCTGGCCTTGGTCTATTCTAGCTTTAAACCTAATCTTACTCTGACTCTTTGATATGATAGTGGGAGTTAGGAGGTGTGGGGAGGGTGTGGGAGGGCCAGAAGTGGGAAGGGATTGTAAAGTTGATGCGATATATATGTGCACAAAATACGCAAGTTCATTGTAAACACTATGTATTGCATATGTATATTAATAAAAATGGGGGAAAAGGTGAAATAAAACAAACAGGATATGAAAACATCATCTTACAGTCTGTACTTGGCTATCTCTGGTCAGTGAAAGTACTCGGTTCAAGGTTTCAGGATGTGCTCATACTCTCAGAATTGCTTTGCTTTTCTCAGAAAGTAGCCCCTTGGTTTCTGGGTCAGTGAGGTTTTTTGGAGTCCATGTTCCTTGCTTACAGATCACGGCTGTGCCGGAGTGTTGCCTTGGACTGTAGCTGTCTGGAGTGTGGGACTGCTGCTTCCTGTCTTCCCCTTTTGTCGTATCATTGTCACATTGGTCTAGAAAGCCATGATATTCAAATACAAGTAGTTTATTTTATTTTTTTGAGGGTACAGTACTAGGGGTCAAAGCCAAGGACTTTTTAACACAGGACTACATTCCACCCCTCCTTTTTAATCTTAGTTTATTTTATGTTTGAATCAAGGTCTCATTGTTAAGTCACCCAGCCTGGCCCCAGACTCTTGTTCCCCCTGCATCGGTCTCCCAAATAGCTGAGATTAGCGGCGTTGTCCCAAGCCCAGCTTGTAGATAATATGTGAGACCCTTTTAGTCTTTATCCTCCGGTGGTGGTGCCTGGTGTCTGCACTGTCGGGTTGCATTGGGGAGGAACAGTGTCTGCGATTGGGGGTACCTAGTCAAGTTGGGCTGCTGTAAGGAAACATAGAGGGGGTAGCTTAATGAACAACATTTAAATAATTTTACTCCCCATGGGTTGGGAGCCTGCAAAGTTTACTGTCAAGGCAGTGGCAGATTCAGTGTCTGGTGAGGGCCTTATTCTGTGCGTGGAAAGAAAAATAACTCCCTTCTCCCATCCTGGAGTTAGGGTCACATCAGACAGGAGCAGGATGGAAAAGCTTACTGCTCTGCGGTCCTCCTTCTAGTCATTTTCTGGCTCTTCAACAGGCTATATTTTATAAACTTTTTATGTTTCTTTCAAATATTCAGGCCAATGTAAAGATGTGAGTTGCTTGAGTCACAGAGGAACCTGAACTCCTCTCCTCCTTTAAGTATCTCTATCATCTAAAGTTAAGATGGCTGCTTTGGGAACCTCTCATGAGTGTGTGACTAGGGTGATAACTCTGAAGGGGAGTGTTCTTAAGAAAGGCACAACATTGCGACTTTGCTGGCCAGTTTGGAATTAGAGAATGCAATGTGCTAGAATGGATGGCAGTACTTTAATGGCACTTAGGCAGAGATTTTTGTAGTCGGGGGAGGCAATTCCACATATCCCTCTGTTCCCCCTGGATCTGATATATGTTGTAATATCACAATCATTGTAACTTCTGACAGTTGCAGTAAAATAACCTTGGCCAGGCTGGTGACAATCATGGCTGATCTGATTGCCAAGGCACAAAGATGGCATTGAAATCAGGTTGCTATAAGGAGGCTAGAAGTGTTCTGACAGCCCCCCTCTGCCACTACCACTGTTATCCAAAAAAACAGAACAGAACAGGGTACAAAAAACCCCTCTTGCAGATGTACCTTTAGCCCATGGTGATCTTCTCTTTAACCTGGACTCTTTCTGTGATGTAATGTAATATTTGCTCAGGGATCATACATTAACCAAAATTGAGATGAGGGACTTTCTGCCCAGGGAAGAAGGGTCTATAGGAACTGGGCTTTCATTTGTGCTCCTGGAGAAAACAAACTAGATAGGGGGCAGATACGGTTTGTCCTTCTTTACTTAGTGTTTAATTTACCATGGGTTTGGACAAGGCAGTTCCCCATCCTTATCAGAATTGCGGATAAAATAATTCTTAAAAGATATTTTAACTTTGGCTTACCCTCTTTCTGCACGAAAGCCTACTAAGGCAGGCAGGAAAAGAAGTCTTGGTACAGGTTGTGTAGTATGCTTCATAGGACAGCCTGAGGAAGAAACCCTTGCATAAGGAGTCCTGAGTAATACCTGGACATGGGATAGAACAAATACTGATTTAGGGGCAGTAGGATGACTCAATTGCCCTCCAGTTCCTTAAAGGCTTTAAGGGGGTGAGAGCTGGCCCTGGGTGGGTTGGTCTGACCCTAGGCCTCTTCTACCAGTACAGTTCCTCCTCTTTGAGAAGACATTTCACTGTCGCCTTCCTGAGCGGTTTGGGGAACCCTAGGATGGGACAGGGCAGTGACCCTGGGAGGACTACTCTTGCCCATGGCAAAGAGATATGAGTATCCCAGGTCACTGACTCCTGCTTCTGTAATGGGGTCCCCTTCCCCTTCTACTAGTTCACCTCCTTTCCTCCCAGTCCCCCACAGTAGTTTTATTTTTTTGTGTCATCTGTGTCATCTTTATCATTTTCCCCCTTTTTTACAGATAAATTTGGAAATAGTTAAAAAAAGAAAAAAAACCAAGCACATTTAATTATCATGGGATCATAATAGAGTGTACTAACAAAAGGCTAGATGACATAGTCTGAACAGAATATTCAGTGTAGTTGTATAGATTTTTGCTCCTAGAGCCACAGGGAACCAACAAAAATAGAATTAAATTCAGCATGAGGGAAAATGGTACAACCAAGAGATGTGGTAAATTCGAGGTATATGAGGCTCCTGTCAGTAAAACACTGGATACTGTTTACCAATAGTAAACTGTTTTATAAGTAGGAGTATACTCTAATATAATGATAAGAAGTATCGTGTAGTAAATACATAAGCCAACACCAGCTGTTTGGTTACTGTGCATGACTGCGTGTGGTACAGTCTTAGACACTTGACAGCTGCCTTTGTTTATAACAGCAGGTGTGTGGAGAATGTGTTGTTCGGCGATATTTTGATAAGTGATAGCAATTTTTTTAGGTCTTATAATTTTATTAGATCACAGTTGTGCATGTGGTCTCTCATTGATTGAAATGTCATTATGGGCTAGTATATGACTATATGTTGACAGAAAGCCCTTGATAGAATAGAGGAGGAGTTTGAGTGAGGAACTTTGTTTTGGGTACCCGACCTCTTCACTAGGAGGAATGAGTAGCAAGACCTGGCAGACATTTCAGTCACTCTCAGGCACAGAAAGGAGAATCGTGAATGTCAGCCCCAGCCCCAGCCCCAGCCCCTAGAGGGTTCTGGAGGAGACTCTGGCATCTCTTTCCCAGGAAGGGTCATGAGTGTGGTGGGCAGACTGCCAGCTTCTTACCCTCCTTCCCTCATGATGCCTGGCATGAGCTCCCTACATCACTCCTGGGAATCAGGTCCTCTTGGGAGCCAGTTTTGCTTCTGCCCTCTGTGAGCAGGTGATGGGCTGAAGTTCTTGACTTTCCTTGGCCAGTTCCTGCCACAGCTAATCTCCCCCAGTGACCTGTTCTTGGCTCTGAGCCCTCTCTGGAAGAGTAGGCTGAAGGGGTATCTTTACTAGGCAGGCATATTTCCTTTCTCGCAGTAGTTCCATATCTCATCTTGATTATTTTTACTTCCCTTACTCCTTCCCATCCAGCTTTTAGGCTCTGAAAAATTGTTTTTGCACAAAATGGAAACCATTCTATTCTGCAAGGGGTAAGCAAAATATATGGCAAATGTTTAAATACAAAAAATCATTATAGTGAATACACATTGTCATTTACCTCCCACAAAAACCTCCTGTTTACTTTAAATACATGTTATTTCTACCACTTTCTGAAACATTCTGGAAGTCCTCTTCGTGTCCTTTGAGAGATATGATAATAATTAGGGAATGCTACTGCTGAGTGCCATCCAACAGGGAGCCTTGTAAAAACATTATGGTATGTCCTCTTCCAGCTTACTCACCAGATCTGGCACCATGCAACTTTTGGCTCTTGCCCAAAGTCAAAATGATCATAAAAAACAACATATTTTGAGTCAATTTAAGACATCAAGGTAGCCACACCAGTGCAACTAAGGACAAAGAAGAAAACTCCCAGACCCGCTTCAGAAAGTGTCAAGAATAATATAAGTTAGTTTCAAGTGAGGGGAAGTACTTCAATAAGGATTAATGGCAGTGTGTCTTTTACTGTAATAAAAATTTAAAAATTTCAACTACCACTGTATTAGTCAACAACACCTTTGTATGTTCTCTGCATCTTCAGGGGTTTGCCCTGTATTGATTATATCCTTATTTATCTAATTTAAAAGCATGTCAAATAGACCAAAATTTCAGTAGGAATCCTTGAATCTGTATTTGCAAGAGCTACTACTCCTGGTCTTTGGCTTAGAAGAAATCTCCAGAGTATGTGGCCCCTTACAGGCATCAATCTCCCTCCTCACTTTACCTTCGGTCCCCTCCACTTTTACCCCCCACCCCCACCCCAGTGTCTCACAGAACTTGGCAGGGCCACAATAATCTTTATTTCTGTCTCTTTTTGGGACTAAGTGTGTGCCTAATCCAACTTGACTGTGATGTGTAGAAGATGAGCAGACTCTTCTCTTCCAGAAATACATCAGCTGTGTAAAGATTCTTTTGAGCTACAGAACCAAGTACAGGCTGGAATGGATGTTTAAATGGCATTTTCTGAAGTGTCTCATGTTTTTCATTTAAAATATATTTATCCATATAAATTGAATGATGTCCTTTACACTGCTGAATTAATAGTCAGAGTTCCTCTTCATCTTATTCAATATAATAGTATCATTTTGTTACATTCAACTATGCTTTCTCCTTTGAAAATACTTCTGCATCTGTCCATCTTTCTGTGTTCTGCTTGATGATTCTGCAGACTCCTTCAGTGGGTTTTTCTCATCTGCTTGACTTAACTGGTATTTTTAAGACCCATTCCTTGAAGCTTTACTTTTATATACTTACAATACTCTTTAATCTGATTTATGCTCCTGGTTACAGATGCATCAGTATGCTGAACTCTTCTACGTTTATTGTTTCAGCCTCTGATTTGTTGTAGAGTTCCATATCTAATGTTGGGATGTAACTCAGACAATTTAAATTCATTCTTTAAAGTATATAACAAAGTAGTTTTTAGTAGATCAAAAATTAAGCATCATTATCACTATCTATAATTCTATTTTCTGTTCCTTTCCCCCAAATCATTCAGTTGCTTTAGGGTGACACCATAACAATACAAATAGCAACCCTAAATTTGTGCTCTAGCGGGACTGTGGTATGAATCCTTTCAAGAATTCAGAGGCCTTCAATGAGCTTTACTTGTCATGAGAAAGGTGAAAATGGGCAGAGAAAACCTTATTTTCAACATTTAAGTACAAAAAAGTTTATGTTTAGTTCGGTAGAGTTGTTCTATATAATGCATTATTAAAGAACCCACTTTCTGTGCCACTGGTAACAAGGATTGATGAATGGAAAGAGCTGAGTCAGACTAGAAAGCCTGTTCTGGGTTTCTTGAATGTGTTCCCACGTAGAAGGTAAAACTGATTCTGGAAGTGCCTATGAACTTCATAAATCACCTTAATTTTAGCACAATGAAGCCTTGGATTGTCTGGCCTCAGTATATAACATCAAATAACGTCTGTGCCAGGCCCTGGTAGACCAAACACATGAATGGGAGTCAATAAAAAAAAACAAAACAAAACAAACGGACGAGCAACAGATGATGCAAGAGAAGCAGAAACAGAAGCCTGACCAGAAGTAGCTTCAGCCCAGCATTGTTGGTGGACACACAGATGGTGATGGCAAATATTTGGAACTACATTTTTTCAAACACTAAATCTCAAATCCAGAGTCAACACTGATGCTCAGTGTTAGCATAATTTGGGACTAAGCAGTAATTTCTGAGAACCACATTTTCACAGAACTTGTCTTTTTTTTAGATACTATATCACTTCTACAACTGTTGCATTTGCTGTAATTATTTTTTGAAAGTCAGATGGAAAAAGCAGCTAAAGTCCTAGAAAATAGAATATGTATTCTAAACTATCCCAATAAAGCTGGAGGAGGAAGGAGAAAACTTTTTAAAGGCTGGACTTAATTATGCTTTTAGCATTATTTCCCAGTAGTTGTTTTTTGTCTCATTAAATGTCGTTATCTCATTTGTCCTTAAATTTGCCTCCTAGAGCCTCTCCCCAGTGTCTTCACACATATCCTGTCTGCCTTCATTCTTCCACACCAAGACACTTCCATTCAGATTCTTGCTTCTTCCACATTCTCACTCAGTTGAATACTTTTAATGGCATGTTCTCTAGCCATCTGTCTGTATTAGAATTGTCCAGAGAAACATATTTTATATTTTAGAGATAGGGAGATGGGAGATATTGAGAGAGAGAGAGACAGGAAGATAAAGGGGGGAGAGTGAGAGGAAGATGAGGAAGAAGGAGTGAGGAGAGAAAGAGAGAGAGAGAGAGAGAGAGAGAGAGAGAGAGAGAGAGAGAGAGAGAGAAATACAAACCCAGAGCGATTGACTGGCAAGTCTGAAATTTAGAGGGCAGACCACTGTTATGCTGGAAATTCAGGGTTGGAGACTGAATGTTTGGGGACTTGAGTCCTTGCTCTAGAGGCCCTCAACTGACTGAATGACATTGACCCATGTTGTGGGTGGTTATTTGTTTTACTTAATCTATACTGACTTAAAAGTTAGTAACTTTTACAATTACCTTCACAGCAAAATCTAGATTGGGCACCATAGTCAAGTCAATTTTAACACAAAAATTGACCATTGTAGCTTCCTATTTCGATTGCACTCTGCGACAGCTCTTTACTTGCTTCTTACCATTTTTACACATTAATTTTATCTACTACATACAATGCTGCTGCTGCTGCTGCTGCTGCTACTGGTGGTGGTACCAGCAAATCATATTATAGAGGTGACTGGATGCTACTTTTGCTTGTTTTAAATTTTATTTATTTGTTTTAGTCGTCCTGGAGACTGACCCCACAGTCTAATTTATTCTAGGCAAGTACTCCAGTATCTCTAGCCCTTTTAGTTTTATTTTTGAGACAGGATCACTCTAAGTTGCCTGGGCTGGCCTGAAACTTCCCATCCTTCACCCTCAGCCTCCTGAGTAGAGGGGATTTCAGGTGTGCGCCACCATGCTTGGATGGCTACTTATGTCCACATTCATTCAAGTAAATGCAAGTTTGGTGAAGAACTTGTTTTGTGATATTTTCACTAATTTTTCTGAAATACTACAGAGGTTCCTAACACATTTTAGGATCTTATTTATTTATTTATTCTCCCAATGTTACTCTCTTTATTAGTATATATTTGTGTACCCAATAATTGTACCATGGGGTTGGGACACATACATATCACATCTTAATCGTTTTACTTCCCAGTCCCCTTCCTAGCTGCCCTTCTCTCCTTTTCCCCTATATCCCCTTCCTCCCTCTATATTATCTATTTCCCTTTTTCCTACCTTCTATACCTGTTTTTATCAGTTTTTTAAAAAATCACGGGTATATATGAGTTTTTGCCAAAGACCTTTTCTGCATCTATTGAGATAATTATGTGATTTTTCACCTTGTTTCTGTTTCTGTGGTATATTACATTTATTGATTTTGTTATGTTGAACCATCCTTGCATTCCTGGGATGAACTTGAGTATTTTGTACATTCTGTTTCTCTCTCTCTCTCTCTCTCTCTCTCTCTCTTTTTCTCTCTCTCTCTCAACATGATGATCCTTTCCCAATTTTTGGCATTTCTGTATCTTCCCCATCTCAACTCCCACTATCACACCCATTTGGTTCTATAAAGTGCCTGTATTCTAGGCTTTTCTTATTAGAGAAAATATGTGATATTTAATCTTCTGTGTTTGACTTCATTAAGCACAATTGGCTCAAGTTGTCCATTTGCCTACCAAAGTTGCAAAGCTATCTGTCTTTATGGTACAGTAATACTTCATTGTGTATGTATACTATATTTTTTTGGTACCCAATGGTCTGTTGATAGATATTTTGGTATCTCCCATTTTTTAGCTATTGGTAGTTGTGCTGCTACAAACATAAGTATACATGCATTCTGTTGTATGTTGCTTTTAACTCTTTTGGATTACTTTAATCAGCCATTATGTAAATTCAGAGTCTGCTTTAGGAAGTTCTCTGTCCATGATTCACTGCCATTGATCATTTATTTCCTTCATTGTGCCTTTTCTTTCCCCTCAATAAATATGGGATGAAACCCTTGTCAGTGCTATATGGTCAACTCACCCCCTCCTTCTGGGTGTAACCTGTGAAGTCATCTGCAGATCTCTGAGTCTTTAAGATTTAGAAATCTCATCTTTGTTCTTTGTCCCAAAATATAACACATACTAATGAGATATAGTGTGATACTTTAATAACAGTTTTGAGGTGGCCTTGAGCTACACAGCAGTCACTCTACTTTCATGTGACTTGATATAGGGACAAGTTAGGAAACTCCTTAGTTAGTATTCTATTCTTATAATAATTATATGTCAGCCCACAGCCTTAGACATCTCTACTGCTCTCCATATATAGGATTTTATTTTTAGTAGTGATTCAACCATTTCTTCAGGGCATTAACCCTACAAATGAAAATAGGAGTAAAATTTTCTGCTCTGGAAACTATAAGTAAGAGAATAGAATCTTGAAGATGAGTAAACAATTGATTATGTTTACTTTCGTTTGCTTATCCCTGAACCAGGCACTGAACAGATGCAAAGTTGTAAATAATTTATCTGCATTTAAAAAACCTCTTAGAGCTCTGAATTTCTTACTGTGTTTTGTCCCAAGCTTATATCCTGCAAGCAGACATTGAGCTAGACAATCATTGGGGAGGATGTGGAGATGAGGTTAGCCTTGAAAGTGAAAAATGTTTGTTTAGAAATAATTTTCATTGATGTTTCAGGGGAATAATGGGTCTTTTGTCAGTTAATCCACTTGAGCTTCTTCTTGAATCTGAAATTATAACTTTTATTTGTGAGAGACAGATATGGTGATGCCAGCCTGGTCTACATAGTGAGTTCAGGACCAGCTTGAACTATAGAGCAAGACCCTGTCAAAAAAATTCTAAAAAATTTCAAGTTTGGTAAAGTTATAAATTTACATGTCTGAAAAGCTTCATTAAATTCAAGAATGATCAAAAACAAGGTAAATTTGGCAAGAATAATCAAAGAAGGTTGAAAATTAAGATCAAATGAAATCTTAAACACAGTAAAAAGACGTGATAAAATAGAAACATCTTTCTTTATGGCTGCATAGTATTTCATTGTGTACAAATACCACATTTTCTTCATGCATTCCTGTGTTGCTGGGCATGTAGGCTGTTTCTAAGATTTAGTTATGAATTGTGTGGCTATAAACATGGACATGCTTGTGTCTTTATAATGTGGTAACTAGATCTTTTGGGAAAATGCCCAGTAGAGCTATAAATGAGTCAAATGCAATGTTTCCAAAATAATCACAACTCAACTGCCCTCACTATGGTGCATGTACAGTTATGTAAGTAAATAAGGTCACAGAGACAAATATCCTTACTTATGACTGTGAAAAGTGAAACTTTTGGAAATCCCAGGCATGAAGATAACTTAAATGTAAAACTTTGATGAAGAACAGAACTTTACAAATCATAGAGACACATTGTCAACTTTGATTTTTGTGTTTGTGATGAAAGCCTGTTTAAATAGGCTTGTAAGGCTAGAGTAGTAGAAAAGGCTTCTGTCTCCTGCTATCTAGGGAGGAGCAAGAAGGAGCAGAACAGGGGGAAGAGGGCAGGACAGGTGTTAGACTCAGCCCGCCTGGGAACGGGGTGAGCTGTGGGTGGCTCAGTCCCAGGAGAGCCAGGTGCAAGCGCCTCCCTCCAGGGTGCTCAGGACTGCGTACATAAACAACCCACGGTGGCCTCCAACAGGTGACCTTACTCCAGCTCTTGTGTCTGTTCCTGAAGTCTCATTCAGAGGCTGGTGAGTGAGTTAGATCTCTGTGGGTGGGGTAGGTTCCAGAGCTAAGGTGAGAACTAGGCTGCAGTCATGTCATACAGGGCAGGGGCGACTGTTGAAATATGTGGCAAACATGGAAGGACCAGAGACACAAATGTGCTGGTAGATTCAGAAGATGATTTCTGAGACAGGAGGCTAAGGAAGAGTAGGTGGGCTAAAGGTAATTGATTGAATAACAAGAAATCCAGTAGAATAAAGGTGTCAGTAGTTAAACTGTATATTAGAGGACATAGAGCACATCAACCTAAACTGTCAAAGGCTTGGCAAAAATTGTGAGGTGAGCCCTGGAAATGGAAGGAAGTTGTTGTCACCCATCCAAAGCCTGGCATAGGAGGTGGTTCTGGGAGGCAGTAGGGAATTTTGGCATGTGTGAGCAGAAAACTAGGAGTCTTTTATCTATAGGTAATAAAATCAGGGCTCTAAGAGGAGGAATAGGAACAGGAGGAAAGTGTTAAGGGTGTAAGATATGTCTTATCCAGTGTGATAGAAATGTAAAGATTCCACTACATTTAATATTCTTGAAACCTCATTTTATTTTACTTCTCTTGTGGTTCCGGAGATCAAGCATAGGGCCTTAGGTGCACAAGAGAAGTTCTTTAGCACTAGTTTCCACCTCCCTCGCCAGGGTATTTTACTGTTTACTTCCACTTCTTTATTCCAGCAAAAGTAGGCTGGATCTGGCTCTTTCTCTTAACGTGCCCTCTAGCCCCATTCCATCTGGAACCGTCACTAATTTTCTTTATGTATATATCCACAATTATCTCAGACTTTGTGACTGCAGTGCACAGCATGGTCCCTGATAAAAAGGTCATTGATCAAACACATTTGCTGAAGATTTAGGCTAATGGAATAAAAGTATGTCAGGAAGCAAATAATAAAATTACATGCTAATTTCTACCAGAAGAAGCATTTTCTAAATAGCAAAAAACTCTAGTTATTATTTTCCTCCCCAAAAAATAATAACTTAGGAAAATCCAGTCATTCCAAGTCTTAGTTTGCTAAAGCACAAGTGCGCAAGTACGGAGTTTGTCTTCTCATGGGCACAGTCCTGTCACCGCTATGTCTTCAAGTTCTGTTTGCCCTCTTCAAACTGTTAGTGGTGAAGTCAGAATGATTTCAAGTCTCATTTCTACCAATTACTGCTTTCTGACAATTGACAGCTGGTTCAAATTGTGTATTACTTTTTTTAAGTGTCAAATGGGGACAGTGTCTAATCTTCTGACTAGATATACATTCCTTTCATAAAGAATATATAAAATGCACTGTTGTAGTACAGTCTTTGGCATAAAATGAAACTTAATCAACAGTAGTTTAATTCCCCTGTGGTGATTGTATCGCAGGTTGGTCCATTCCAGTCCTGGAATATACCTTGCCTTTTTAGGTCTAGCATGTAGTCAATTAACAATCGAATAAACATGCATAGGTGATCTTTCTCAACTGCATAATTATTTCAATCTACGGCTTCCTGATGTATGGTAGCTGCTTCCTCTGTAAAATATGAGAGCTAATGGCAAAAGTGTGACCAACACCCTTCACAACAAGGACAAATCTGTCTGTACAACTGTGTGTCCTACTCTGCAGTACACTGTGCACCAGCCATGTGAAGCCAAAAAAGTTTCAGAAATATACTCACCTTTGATCTATATGTTCACCTTTTCTTAAACTGCTTCTTTTTAAAAATTCTTTTTAGGAGAATTTACATTTCAAAGTCCAGTTTGAGTATCGT
>PVKB01005730.1:0-40931 GCA_004027205.1 Ctenodactylus gundi
AAAAAAAAAAAAAAAAAAAAAAAAAAAAAAAAAAAAAAAAAAAAAAAAAAAAAAAAAAAAAAAAAAAAAAAAAAAAAAAAAAAAAAAAAAAAAAAAAAAAAAAAAAAAAAAAAAAAAAAAAAAAAAAAAAAAAAAAAAAAAAAAAAAAAAAAAAAAAAAAAAAAAAAAAAAAAAAAAAAAAAAAAAAAAAAAAAAACAGTTACCTGGATTCCAAAATGCTCAAAAAGTTAGAGAAAAGACAAAAAAAAACCTAAAAAGAACTTTGAGAAATGAAAACCATAGTGTCTGAGCTAGAAGGTACACAAAAGAGAATTAGCAACAGGTAAGGCATTGCATCAAAAAACAAAATTGGTAAACTGGAAGACACAGATAGAAATTATGCAAAATGAAACACAGGAGAAAATAATTTAAAACTAAAACTAGCATTAGTGACCTGTGGAACAACTTCAAATGGCTATAGTATATGTAATTGAAATCCCTGGAAGGTAGGAGGAAAAATAAAGGGAGAGAAAAAAATATTCAAAGAAAAATGACTAAAAATGTTCCATATTTGATGAAAATGAGAAGCTAACAGATCCAAGAATCCCATGCACAAGAAAGCTGAAGATGGCCTCACCAACAGACACTAAAACAAGTTACCCAAGTCAGTTATAGAGAGCTACAACACCAAACAAAGAAAACAGACATGTTGTATACAAAGGAACAAGCACAAGTATGACAGCGGAGTCCTCAATAGGAACAACATAAGCAAGAAGACAATAGAACAAAATCTCTAAAGTGCTAAAAGAAAATGCATTCTGTTTCAAGTGAAAATATCCTTCAAATACAGAGGCAAAATAAAGACTTTCAGGCACACAAAAGCTCAAAGTATTTACCACCAGAAGACTTGCAGTAAAAGAAATGTTAAAGGAAATCTTTTGCACAGAAGGAAAATAACACCGGATGGTAATATAGACATACATGAAAGAATACAGCACCTTCTGGAAAACATTGGTAAATACATAATTTTTTATTATTTAAAATATACTTACCTAAATAAAAATAATACCAATGGGTTATGGGGTTTATAATATATAAAAAATAAAATGTTGGGTGATAACAGCATGAAGGTCAGCTACACTAGCTTTATGTACTACGTGTGAGGTGGTATAAAATTCAGAGAAGGTAGACTATGATAAGTTAAAGAGGTGTACTGTAAATCATAAAACAACTCTAACAAAACAAAGAGCCATGGCTAAAAGGTTAACAGAGAAGATAATTTGAAATCATATAAAATACTCAACAAATCTTGAAGGAGGATCAGGAAGAGGAGGCAGAGGCGAAAATGTAATGAAAGTAATTAAAAGCAAACAGCAAAACAACAGATTGAACCTAACCAGACGAGTAAGTTAAATGTAAGTGATGTAGACTCCCCAGCACGAAGGCAGACAACTGAAGACTATGGAAGAGTGAACTTCAGCTAGATGCCGCTTTTAAAAAACACGTAACTGAGGGTTGGGGGCATGGCACCGTGGTTAAAGTGTCTGTCTTGCAAGTGCAAGGTCCTGAGTTCAATTCCCCAGCACCATATAAAGCTGGGCATGGTGAACACCTACAATCCCAGCACTTGGGTGGCTGAGGCTGGAGGGCTGCTGTCAATCTAACGCCAGCCTGGGCTCCATAGTGAGTTCAGGACCAGCCTAGGCTACAGAGTGAGACCCTGTCTTAATAAATAAACCACAAATGTACAGAAATGAATTCAAAATAAGAGGTACCTGAGGCTAATATCAGTAAAACAAAAACTGGACTGCCTATGTTAGTATCAGACAAAATAAATTTCAAGACAGTCTGAAGTAACCAAGTATCTCTACCACCCGTTTTCTTTCTCTTCCCCAACCCACACACATGGCCTCACTGATTCTGTTTTCCTGAAGAACCTGCTTGGTGGACCTCCAGGCCCTTTTGCACCTGGACACAGAGACAAACTTTGTGGTAAAATTCTCATGAGATGGCCAAGCATAGAGAAAAGTTAAGTGCAAAACCATGAGATGGCAGAAAGTGGTTTTTAAGTTCCTTCCTTCTCCTCTAGCATTTCCTCTCCCCTAGTTAGCTGACTGATCACATGCTCCACAGATGCTGAGGAGTCTATATTATGCACTAGGCATCTTGGATACCTCATCCAGAGGATCCTCTGCATGTTCATAAACAGATCTTGCCTGCCATATCAATACTGTCCCTATCTAGATACACCTGCAAGGCCATATGTCCGAGAGACTGGCTAGTCCTTCTAAGAAACTTGTCTTTCTTCTTGTTGTGTGTGTGTGTGTGGGGGGGGGGGGGGGGGGGGGGGGGGGGGGGGGTAGTGGAGATCAAGTCCAGGACCTTCATGAGCTGCGTCCCTATTTTTTGGTTTTGATTTTGAGACAGGTTCACTAAACTGCTTGGTTGCCCAGACTGGGCTCAATCTTGTGTTTCTCCTTCCTCAGCCCCCAGAGTGCTCCATTCCAGGATTAAACCACTGAGTTGGCAATTTTGCTTGTTTTGAAACTAGGTCATGCTTTGTAATTTAAGCTAGACTTGAATTCGTCGTCCTTCTGCCTCACAGCCTCCCAGGTGCTGAGGTCATGGTGTGTATCACCACATCTAGTTTAAGAAACATTTTGGTCCTGAAGAAAACTAGAATCATGAATTAAAAAAATTCTTTCTTTAAACAGAAGAGGAAGGTGAAGAGAAGGCTGACTGAAGGTTAGAAATCTAGCAAGCAGAAGTCTTCTAATTCTAAGTTTAGGCTTCTCTGCATCTACCCTATCTGCAGCTCCCCTGACCTCTTATGTCTACAGAGTAGGGCAAGTCAGCATCTGACTAATAGGGACCTCTGATCCACCCCCACTTCTTGCTTCATGAGAACTTACAGTGTCTACAGAAGTCTAGAATATTAAACTTTCACCTTAGAAATGTTGATTTCCTGTGTGAGCACCAGCTGTCACACTCTCCTTGATGCAGGTGTGAGAGACCCAACAACACTCTGCTTGGGCTAGTGTGTCCCTCGTTGCCCTGATCACGGACTTCTGGGTGACTAGATTCCACTCCTGCCCATCCTCCTTCGGCTACTTTACTTTTTCTAAATGGCAGGTACTGACAGACCCCTGACTTAGATCTAGTCTGGTGGGGATTTTAACCAGCTTTCCACTGTGGAAAATCAGTTGTCTCTCCATTTATTCATCTCAACATTCCTTTTTTTTTTTTTTTTTTTTTTGAGACAGGATCTTGCTCTGCAGCCCAGACTGGTCCTGAACTCACTATGGAGCCCAGGCTGGCCTTGGACTGAAGGTAATCCTCAGCCTCCCAAGTGCGTATGCGCCAGCATACCCAGTTTATGTGGTTGTGGGGAATCGAACTTGGGTACTTAGCACTTGACTTAGCACTTGCTAGGCAAGCACTTAACCACTGAACCATTCCTCCAGCCTCTCCTTTATTTCTTATAAACTGTACAAGTTTGAATTTTCCTTTCAACCAATTATAGGGCTATAAATTGGTGCTATCATATGCCTGGTTCCCTCACACCATATAAGATAAATTCTTTAAACAAATTCATCTTTATTTCTGTACCTTAGTCACGGCATACATCTTTTTGCGCACACTACCTTAACAGAGAAAGAGAGAAGTGCAGACATCCAACCTGTGGAGGCTTGAGCCAAAGGAACACATGCAGGCGGGACCGGAGGCAGGAGGCCCTCACATGGACACGGCCCAGTACTACTCCTAGGAGGCCTAGTGAGCTCACCAACAGCACACCTTCTCTGCTGATAACTTTTGAAGAGAAAATATTGGGTTGTGAAATATATTCACGTTGGACTTCACTGAGAAAGTCAAAATGTTTCCAAAAGAGAGAGCACCAATTTATAATCCCAGCTCTAGAGTCTGAGGGTTTTTACTGCTCTCTATCCATGGCTACCTAAGAATCATGAGACTGATGATTGCCAAAACAGATGTAAGATGATACTGTTGTCCCTTATCATCCATAAAAGACTAGCTCTAAGAGCCCTGTGGGCACCAAGCTCCATGGATACTCAAATCCCTTATTTCAAATAATGTAGTATTTGCATGTGACCTAGACACATTTTTTTTATACATTAAATTATTTCTAGGCCAAGCATGGTAGCATCTGTCTATCATCTCAGCACTCTGGGAGGCTGAGGCAGGAGGATCTCATGTTCAAACCAAGCCTGGCAACTTAGCAAGACTTTGTCTCAGAATAAAGGAGATAGGGCTAGAGATATAGCTCAGTGGAAAGAACCTAGGACCAATCCTTATTACCACAAAAAAACCTCAAGGTTATTTTTAATACTTAATATAACATAAATGCTATATAATTATTATACCATATTACATAGAAAATAGTGACGAGAGGTCTATACATGGTCAGTACAGATAATTCATATTGTGACTCTGAGGTTGGCTGAGTTTGTGTATGCAGAGCTCATGGGAAGACGACTGATTATTGAATTGTCGCCTTTCTTTTATTTCACCTTTTGTTACTGGGGATCAAACCTAGACCTTCACATACCCGGCCCCCTCCTCTTTTTTTTGTATTTTGAGACAGGGTCTCACTAGATTACCCAGGCTGGACTCAAACTTGTGATCCTCCTGCCACAGCCCTCCAGGGTGCTGAACTGTGGCTTGAATTTGCATATCTTTGCTCACTTATGAGGCTGAACTTTTTGTTTTCAAGAGCATTCTCTGGTCATGAACAACACGTACAAAATTTAGTTTCTCATTTTTCCTAACAGATATTCTTAGTTCTTGAGGGATAAAGAGAGAGAAAATTCACTCATTTTAGATAAAAATAATATTAGCATCAGAAATTGCTTTCACTTTATGATCGCTTCCACTTTTAAATTGCATCTCTCATCCTGGTCCTTCTGTGCCTACATTTTTACCTTGCTTGGAAAAAAAAAAAAAGTCTGTATCTTCTAAAGATGCCTTTGAAATCCTAACCTACAGTGAACAAGTTCTGCTTTGATGCAGCCCTCCAATTTGAGTTATGCACTCAAAAGCACACATCTGTACTTCTAAGTGGAGATTTGTACAGCCCTAAACTAATAGTCCCCCCGTCCCCCATGGCTTACTATCCTTACTGAAAGGTATTTATTTTATTTCTAAAAGCTTTAACTTCTTTTAGGATGGATCATGGACTCAGGATAGTTTTAGAACTTTGGTAAAACCCTGTTGTTCCTGTGACTACTTTCTATTACATTGGCTTCTTGTTTCCTTTCATTTGTTCATGAATACCTTACATACGCGAAGACTTGGGTGTTGGCGGTTCCTCCCATTGGTTCATGTGCCAGAGGGCTAGTCCGCAGGACCTCTGGGGAGGTGCTGAACCCTTAAGAGATGGAGCCTAGCAGGAAGTCCTTAATTCACTGCTCTCAGAAAGCAGGTCTTCTGAGTGAGTTCTCCTGAGAGCAAGTTATTATGAGAGCATGAGCCTAATACCTGAGTCTCTCTCCAGCTTCTTGTTTCAAGGTGTGAGCTCTTTCTGAAAAGGGCTGAACGTATACATCCAATTGGGGAACCTATGATGTACCAGACACCAGTAGGAATGAGTGTGACAAACATTAAATACAAATATAAAGGCATCATTTTGGGTAGGAGTAAGTGTTATAAAGAATAATAAGTAAGCATACATTTTGGGGTGGAGATACGGGGCTTAGAAAGGGAAAGACAGCAGGGTCCCACAAATAGTCATGTGCAGGCCGCCTGTATCACCTGGACGTTTCATAAACCATGTGATTTCCTGAGCCACACCTGGATTCTTCTGATGCAGAATTGGAACCTCAGGAGTCAGACTCAGGAATCTCTATTTTCCTAAGTTCCTGTGGTGATTCAACTATAGTTTGAAACTATATTAGGGGAAGACGATAATTGCCATCAAGTGAAGACAAGCCCAGAGATAGAGAACTAGACCAGATGCTTTAAAGCAGAGGGTGATTTGGGGCTTCAGGGTTTCCTAACATGGTTGTCATTAGACATCTATAAACACAAAACAGGCTGCCTTGGGAGCCCAGGAGTGAATTTTTACACCCTAAAACTATTAAACGGGAGGCAAATCGACAAGGTCAAGAATGTTGCTTCCAAATGTTGAGGAATTTCTAGAAGATCTTAGCAAGTTATTTGGACAGAATGACCCTTTGAAACTCCTCACAGATATGCTATACTTTTCCCTTGGATCAAGAAATCGATTTTATGACTGAAAAACAGATGTTTATCATTGACCGAACGCTGTTACTAGGACAAATTTTGAGTTACTGTCTGACATTTGATTCTTAAGTTGGAAAACTCTTAAGATTTCAATGGAGAGTCTGTTACAGGGTCCAAGAACCTCAACTGTGATCTCTTTCACAGGCTGTTTTCCTCCACATACCCCTAGAACAGTGGTTTGTCCTGGTCATAAGCAAAACGGCACCTGGAAACTTGATAAAAATGCAACCCCCCTTCTTCCCATAATACACACATACACTCACGCCTACAGAATCAGGGATTCTGGGGATGGTGACCAGCAATCTCTCCTTGTACAGTTTGCCAGGTGACTCTGGTTGGTGGAGAAGTTGGAGAATCACCGAGAGAAACAATACTGGAAGCCAAGTGAACTGCTTCCTGTGACAGTCTGAGGAAGGAAACTGTCTCTGATATCATAATTTTTTCTTTTTGTTGGACACAAATGACGCATGAGGCTTCTGGAGCCTATCATTTTTCTTTGGGAAAGGTTAACTGCTCAGAATCTATCCTAAAGGAACTCTTACATGATTAATATTTAGAATTGCTTATTGAGCATGACAGCAATCAATTTGAAATGATTTCAGTATCCACCAGTAGAGGAATAGCTAAATAAATACCATGGCTTTCAGTAAGAGGGGTGGAAGGAATGTGTAAGAGATATGGAACAACATGAGTTTATGTCTGATACATCAAGTTAAGTAGAAAATCAAGTTGCCAAATGGTGCAAAAGTGTTATATAAGTTAAACTGAAAATGCAAGGGTTTTTCCCATTTTCCTTTTCCAGCTTCTCGTGTGTGTGTGTGTGTGTGTCTAAGAATAATAGTGGCTGTAGACCCACCACTTGAAAGGCTGAAACAGGAGGACTGCTGTAAGTTCAAGGCCAACCTGAGCTACATAATGAATTCAGAACCAACCTGAACTACAGAGCAAGACCCTGTCTCAAAAAAATAAAATAATAATAATAATAATGTGGCTACTTTAAGAGAAGGGACATGGCTACACAGATGCCGGAAAATGAAATTAGGGATATGGGAAAAATTTTTGGCATATATAATAGCTACCATTTTTAGAGAAAATGCACTCATACATTATTTTTATAATTAAAATTTAATTTAAAACATTAGGTAAAATTGTTATGGTTTAATTATAATAGGCCTAAATCCACGGAGTCACAGACCTCCTATGACATAATAAGCTGATCAATGCCACTTGCATCTAAGTAGAAATGATCCTAATCATATTGCAAAGAAGCTTAACTCTTTTCCCATTTCATGTAGTCATTAAAGGATTCTCAGTCTATGCCGATGACCACCCAGACTGTCTACTCAGATCCTAAGTACTGGACAATTATCTTAACAATTCAATCAGTAGGAATAATTTCTCTCTTATGTAGATAATGGAGATAGTAGAGCTGTTCTGGTTTGGGTAATTTGACAATTGCCCCCAATTGCCTATTTCCCGTTGTATGTCTAAAATTCCAGATTTAATTTATTAACTTCTTATATTTACCATAACCCCTTTTAATTTTTCCCTTCATGTTTGGCCTTAAGAAAATGAACAGCTGGCTGCCATCTGCTACCGAGAGAAGAAGAAGAAGAAAAAGAGCATTATATTCTTATATCCTTAGGAAGTCTCTTGAACGTAGGCCTTGGGATGAGAAGTCACGTTGATCTGTGATATTAGACTGTAAAGGTCTTGAACGGTGAACTCTCTCTGATTCAATTTCATTCATCTCAGTAGTATGCACACAGTAGTCACTTAATAAATGTATCCGATGCTGCTGCCTTATAAGCTTAAGTGAGAGGCCTTCTAGGGTGGTGGTGGAGACACCATAACATTGGAAATCAAGGCCAAGTTTATTCACAAATCAGGCTATAATAGAAAGCTAAACTTTAGATTGACTGTCCTATTTTACAGTTAGACACATTATTGATGGCCTATTTTCTCACTGAGTTCTATATTGCTTTATGCAATGAATATTTAAATAGTGTTCCACTGTGTTATTTATCTGAGGATGAATTTTGAAACTAGACTCTCATTGCACATTCTGATCCCACCACACACTCTACGTGTAACTTTGAGCCACTTGGCTCATTTGTAGAGCTCGGATAATCCTTCTACTGTTCAATGAGATAGGTTATATATAACCTTGGCATGCAGCCTGCCATAACCACGTGTTTCCTAAATGTTCATCTCTCCCTTCTTTTGTTCCTTCTTGTGACAAAAAAAAAATTTGATTTTATTCTCCCCTTTACCAAATGTTTGAGGGAAAGAAGTTACCTTCCCCTGAGTCATGCCTAAATCATGGGGCCCAGGGATCTGCAGGCGTTCACCATAAATCCTCTAGAACATGCTATAGCAAGAGTGGCCAAGAAGCCAACTGCAGCTGATGGGCAGCACAACTGCCCATGGAGCCCTGTGTTAGGGAGAATTCCAAGGTCACGTCCAAAGGAAAAATGCTTTGAAGTAAAGGCCCAGCCTGCAGTCAGCAGCCACGTGTACGCCTTTCCTGTTCTAGAAGGCCTCCTTGTATTCTTTCTCCTCTTCTTTCTTTTCTCCTTTCAGTATTACTTCACCGATTTCCTTTTGTCACTTCATTATCATCATGACATATAACATGTTGGTCTCACTGTATGAACGTTGCATGAAGAGTCACCAAGCAAGGACGGAGAGTTTCAGTTCAACCACAGAAAGCGCTGGGTAGCCAAACCCAATTCTCAGCGAGGCTGTCGGCTGATTTATCATTCTCTGATGCTCTCTTCACACCCTCCCTCTGGCTCCTTTGTTATTTCTTCTTACACTGTTTCTGTGGTTCAGCATTTGTTCCCAAGACTTTATTTATAAGTGGGTTCTCATTACTCAGTTAGTTCCTGAAGCTGTCCATAACGCAAAACATTAGGGAAATCAGGAAAGATGGCCTGGATTCACTATGACTGCCACTGCTCAGTGTATTTGGAGAACAATGTGATTGATGTTACTTCTACCTACTGCTCAAATCACTGCTACAAATTCTTGCCTAAATGTGCAGGGCTGTCTGTGACAAGGATGATCTGAGAATAATTGAGCGCATGAAAGGCAGCCATTGACAGTTTGGGCTCCCAGGGAAAGGCAGAGCCTGAGAAGAATTCATTTGGGGTTTCTGAATTGTTACATCCTTAGGCGAAAATTGTTACATTCTTGGGAAAGTGCATCAGCCACGATAAAGGCGATTTGAACACAACCCGTCCACTAAGATGGATGAAGGTGGTCACTGAAATTCTCTTTAGACTATAGTAGTAACCTGCAGAGGTTAATATTGCAACCTCCTAGAGAGGTCATCTTGGGAAAGCTGTTTCATTTCTCTGGCCTCAGATTCATCTGTCAATGAGAAAGTTGGACCAGGCCATCTTTTAGAATTTTTCAAAAATATTGTAAAAGACCTATAAAAAGTGCTTTTGTTTATTGCACTAAACAAAAGTTGTATCGATGGTTACGTGAACGTTAGGAGAGAAAACAAGTTGTCTGAAGTCTTAATCTCCCTACTAACTAGACTACGTGTGTGTGTGTGTGTGTGTGTGTGTGTGCGCGCGCGTGCACGCGCGTGCACGTGGGAAAGCAGGGTGGTGCTAGGAATTGAACCCAGCGTCTTTACACTGAGCTACATTCCAGCTCTTCTATTTTGGGACAGAGTCTCACTAAGTTGTTAAGGTTAGTATTGTGGTTTGTATCTGGAATGTCCCCCAAAAGACCCATGTATTTGGTTGTCATGGATTGTCATATGCTGTTGGGAGACTGGGGCTTAGAGTCAATGGGTGGATTACAGGCATGTAAATTGGATTAAAGCCATGTATTGGGGGCTTACCACACCTTCCACACCTGGACCCAGGAGGGGCTGATCACTGGGACTATGTGCCTTTGTGCTCAAAGCCATCAGCATGCACATACACAGCTGGTGAAGGTAAGCAACTCAGTCTCTCAACTAAGCAAATGAAGATGGAGGAAATAAACTGTAATGACTGCAGTTGTTAAAGAACTCGCCCTAAAGCATACCACCACACAACTGCTAGAGGGTACGTGTGGGTGGCTCAAGCAAACATGCAATATACTTTACTCAGGTGATTGAAGCTCTCCAGCATGCTAAGTATTACCTTGTCATACTGACATCCCTCACCACCTTGTAAATCAACTTCCAGGGAGCAGGGAGCTCTGCTCATCCTGCTGCAGATATTCTGGTTTACCCAAGAGGCACATTAAGATATGATTATAGCTAGGTACAGTGACACGCACTTATAATTCCAGCACTCTGGGAGGCTGAAGCAGGAGGCTTGTAAGTCTGAGCCCAGCCTATGCAACTCAACACTCTATGAGCCTTCTCTCAAATTTAAGAGAGAAACTTAAAAAGTGCTGGGGGTGTAGCTCAGTGGAAAAGTTCTGGGTTCAGTCCACAGAACTGCAAAAGACAATTATTTATATTAAACTCCCACCTTTAGTTACATATTTAAAAATCCACGGGTGGTCTGCAGGATTTGTATTTTGCTTATTTTTCAATCACTATTGATGTTATGGTTTGTGTCTGGAATGTCTCTCCAAAGCCTCATGTATTTGGAAGGTTATTAGATTGTGGGAGTAACTGAATGCTGTGGATTAATCCGCGGCTATGCTATTAAACGTCAGGACCTGGTCGGAAGGGGTGGGTCACTGAGGGTGTGACAGGATGGTGGCTTGCAGGGTACATGTCACTGCTCCCCCAGCTTCTTCTCTCTTCCCACGCAGCGTCATGAGGAGCTGTTCTCCACAAAACCCTTCCACCTGGTACCACTGCCAGCCAACTGGGAGCAGGCTGAGACCTCTGAAATGTGAACTAAAATAAGCTTTTCCTTAATTAAGTTGTGGATGTTAGAAATTGTGTCCTAGAAGTGAGAAACTAAGACAGTTGACTTCCCAGAGAAAAAAGCAGAGGCTTCTGCTCATGTCTTTTGCATGACAATGGAATTAGCGGGCTCCAGGCTCGGCTTCCTTGACTCAGGCATTTTGCTCATTCTAGAGCTTTGTTGCTGGAGGAGGAGCCAGGTAGCAATAAGCAAGAAACATGGGCTGTGAGGAATAAGAGCTATTTATTCACTCAGCCCCTACTCATTTAGTCATTTGTCATTTTGTTTATTAATATTTGATTTCTTTGTAATAAACATGACTGGCTGCCTCTTCCACCTTCATCTTCCTGGTGAACTGAACAGCTTTTCTTTCCAGTGACACTGTCCTGAGCCTGAGGCTTATTCACTATTTAAGTCCCCTCGCCCTTTTCACATACTAGTCATGTGACCAAGGTGAGACCAATCAGGTGTATACGAAATGGTTTGTGGGAAAACGTTTTCTTTCCTGATAAAAATGGTACAGCTGTCGCTGGCTAAACCACATTACCAGGTGAAGTTAAATCAGTAGGCCCCCTCCCAGCACTAACTTTTGTTTGGATACTTTTTTCATTGCTGGGACAGAATTCCCAATGCCTACAACTTGAGGGAGGAAAGGTTTATTTTCACTCACAATTCCAGGAGATCTTAGTTCATTCATGGGCAGGTGGCAATGGAGGAGAGTCTGGTGGAGACCTAGCTGGAAAAAGGCTGTTCATGACATGGCAAGACAGGAAGCCCAGAGTGTGAGGAATGGTGGAGCTAGCACACAGCCTTCCAGGTCATGTCCCAATGCTCTGTTTGATCTCAGTCAAGCCGCTAGTGCCTGATGGAGATCAGGCTTCACAGAGAAGGTGCCTAAGCTGAAGACCAACAGACAGGAAGACAGCCCAGTGAAGAGGGTCTCCCACCAGAGAGGAGAGAGACACAAAGGCCAACACCATGTGTGGCCTGGAGGGCCTAAGGTCAGGCTACAGGAGTCTAGGGTGGGTGAGGGAGAAACACAGGGGAAAACATAGGATGGTCAGCTGACGCCCATTATGGGAAGTCTTGCTGGCTGATTTCATCCTTTGAACAGTGAGGAACAAGCATAGGTTGGTATTTACGGCAGTGACATGATCTTCTTTATATTTTTATAAACATAACTCTCACGACAGTACAAAGAATCACATGAAGAGACAAAGACTAAAAGAAGAAGGAACATCCAAAGGCTCAGACCCCATGGAGCACGGGCCATGTACTATTAAAAGGAACACGGGTCTTTTCTTTTATTGTCCCAATAAAGTAGAAAGCAGAAGATGAATTAAGAACCCAGAGGCCACCGGCCAAGAGCTTAATGTAGATATTACATAGGAAGAAAGAAAAACTCCAGACTCACAGGAAGAAAAGAAGCTTCTGCCAAGAGAATTATACATAATGGTGAGAATTTGGGAGCATCAACAGGAAAAAGCAGCCTCCTTGGCGAAGCAGTTACTAACGACCGTGCTTACAGTACAGACAGAGGCTAGCCAAGAGACACTACAACGGAGAGAGGCATCCCAGATGGTTCTACACGGGACATAAACATCATGGACCAGCAATACCATGAACCACAAGTAGAGGGTCAGATAAATGTGTTATCGACAAGAAGATGAATTTGAATGGGGCCAGAACAGAATGGCTTTTCTCTATTCCCTTAGTGCAGTAAGAAACTGTTTTCAACAACCAGCATGTGAAGTTGTATAAAACAAAATAAACAACTTACAAATTTATGCTAAACAAAACAAATAACTTATAAACTTATGCTCAAGTTAAAATATCGTAAAGTATATATTGATCTTGTTCTAAAGTTAACATGTAGTTGCTGTTAACAAAAATTTTGTTCTTGTAGCATTCTAAGTTAAAACACTCCTACACGTAGATGAGGACAGGCTAGTCTAACAATTAATTCTAGGGCACAGAATGGTCAACACAAAGGTTATGGATGTCTACTGTTTCAGCCTCTGTACTACCGTGCCCCTACATTTAACAGATTCCCTTACACCTGGGCACAAGCAGGGTTGACTCCACCCTTGGCACTCAATATAAGGCCTGTCAATCATATCCCCGGGCACAATGATTGGTTCAAGGGTGGGCATGTGCTCCAACCTGGGACAGAGTTTTCCTTATGTGAGAAATATCAGAAACTCTTGGGGCAGATGTTGCTAAGCCTATAGAATGCTTCCTATAGAACTTCCAGGGGTCATCTTTGCCTCCATGTAAGGAGGCCAGCCTGGCTGATTAGAAACTCAAAAGAAGAAAGAACAAAGCTTAGATAAAAGGAAACAGCTACAGGCTTAGTAAAATTGTTAGATACCTTGGATCCAGACATATCGCTGGAATTCCTGGGTTTGTAAACCGGGACATCAGCCCATCTTCTTTGTTTATTCATTTGATTGGTGGTTTCTGTCTGTTTGTTTTTTGGTACTGGAGATTGAGTCCAGGGTCTTCACAATGAGCTGTACTCTCTGCTCATTTTTATTTTTGATTTTTGAGGCAGGGTCTTACTAAGCCAATAAATTACTCAGACTGAGCATGAATTGGCAATCCTCCTGTCTCAGCCTCCCAGGGTGCTGGGATTAAAGGCCTGTGTCACCAGGCTCAGCATCTCCTTTTTAATTTTTGCTTCCACTAGTTGGAGTTGAGTTTCTGCCACCTATTTCTGAGAGATTCCTGATGAACACAGCCTACTCTCACAGGACAGTGAGTGTCCTCACGAGGTGTATCATGACTTGTGAGGAAACTGCAGGTGGTTCCTTTCTGCTGGAACTGAGAGGTGGGAGATGAGAGAGAGAGAGGCTGAAACAGGAGCCAGAGCAGGGTCTTTCTGATCTTACTGAGCTTGTCTCTTTTTATAGTAAAAAAAAAAATCATTCTTTCAGCGAAGAAAGGAAAATTTGCTTGAAGTCACCCTTTCTATGTTACATCTAATAACTTTTTCGAGTTGAGTTAGAAACTAAGACTTAGCTGAAATCTTAACACTATATCTGTCAGTGTAAGTGCAGCTTAATATCAAGAAAGCCCGTTCCCTACATCTGTCACACACTTCAAAAGAACAAGGACCAACAGGTCAGAAGATGGGAAAAGAAAAGAGATAAAGAAGAGGGTGTAAGAGTTTGATTCAACTCCACAAATACCTGCTGAACACTTAACTTGAGGCAGGTACTAGCTGGAGAGTTCATATATATAATGTGGACTGAAAAAACACCCTGCCCTCCAGGCAGAACTTAAGTATAAAGCAGGTAACTCCTCTACAACTAGGTGCTACCAATAAAGCTTATCAAAGGGCTCCTACGCCAGCCTGGGACATCAAGGAGGGTATCACACAGGAGATAATTCCTGCTCACAGTCCAAAGGAATGAGAGAGGTTTAGCTTGCGGAAGTCAGCCAGCTGAGGACTTGGAGGCGCGTCACGTGACACAGGCCCAGCCAAGGCACGCATCCACGGAAGAGTGGAGGGTGTTTAAGAAACTCTAAGAAGCTCAGCTTGGGCTGGGGTATTTCATTTTCTGAGATGTGGGAGCTGAGAAAGGCCAGGGACAAAATCAGGAAGACTCTTGTACTGCCCAGAGAAGCTGAAGCATCAGCACTCTGGGCACTGGGGCAGGGAGGATGAAGGCTGTCTTTTTAATCAAGGAAGCCAGAGGCTCAGATAATTTTTTGTTTTTATTTTTTGGGGAGTCTTTTGTTGTTGCTTTGTTTGTGGTACCGGGGATTGAACCCAAGGCCTTTGTACTGAGCTATATTCCTATGCCTTTTTCATTCAGTTTTAGACAGGGTCTCTCTAAGTCACTAAGTTGAGCGAGCTGGCCTCAAACTTGTAATCTTACTACTTCAGCCTCCTAAAGATATGAGTCACCACACCTGGCTTCCGGTAGGAATTTTAAATAAATCTCCTGTGGTATCTTGTTGGACTGTGGAAGAGGCAGGAAGTCCATCTGGGAAGCTACAGCACAGGGGTGGGCAGGAAAGCTTTAAATGGCCTAGAAAATGCACAAATCAATGGATTGTAATTCAGAGTCCAAAATAAACAATTATGTTAATGGTCAAGCCGTGTTTAACAAGGATGCTCAACAGTTCAAGGAGAGAGACAGAAAAGTACTTTCAATAAGTGGAGTTGGGGCAGTTGGATATTCATATATAAAATAATAAAGTTAGACCCCTATCTCACACCAAAATTAATGCAAATGTATCATAAACCTAAATTTTAAGAGCTGCAGCTAGAGAAATGGCACAGCAGTTAAAGCACTGGCCTTGCAAGCATCAGGTCCTGAGGTTCAACTTCCCAGCACTACATAAGCCGGGTGTGGTTATGCACACCTGCAGTCCCAGCACTCAGGAGGCTGAGGCTGAGGCAGAAAGATGGTTACGAGTCCACTGCTAGCCTGGGGCAGATAGTGAGTTCAGGATCAGCCTGGGCTACAGAGTAAGACCCTGCCTCAAATAAACAAATAAACAAATAAAATTTAAGAGCTAAGATGATTAAAAAAAAAAACTCTTAGAAAAAACACAAAAGTAAATCTTTGTGACCTTAAATACGGTGTTAGTTGGTTAGAAAGAACAGTAAAAGCACAAGCAACAAAATAAAAAACTGCTGGGTTCTTGAAGAATATAATCAAAAAATTGAAAAGATATAAAAGGAAAATAAATATGAATATTTGCAAACTATACCTCTGTTAAAGGACTAGAATCCAGAATACCTAAGAATCAACCATAAAAATGGGCAAAAGGGCTTGAATAAGCACTATTTCAAAGAAAATATGCAAATAACCAGTAAGCACCTAACAAAATGGTGTATATTGCTAATCATTAGAGAAATGCAAATGAAAACTACAATGAGATACCATTTTATAGTCACTGGAAGAGCTAAAATTAAAACTCAACAATAACAAGTATTGATGAAGACATGGATACACTGGAACTCTCATAACATCACTGGTGGGAACATAAATTGGGCAGCCACTTTAAACTCAGGGTTCCCACAGGAGCCAGCAATCCTTTTCACAAGTATGTGCCCAAAGGAACTGGAGACATAACTGTCCACATTAAAAGTTTGACATGAATGTTCACGTCAACATCATTTAATTCAGCCAAAAAGTGGAAACAATGCGAAGGTCCATCAAATGAGGAATAAAATGTTATGTATTCATACAATAGAATATTATTCATCCACAAAAAGAAATAAAACACTGATATAGTATATGACATAGCTGATTGTTGAAAATATTATGCAAACTGAAAAGCTAGACATGAAAGACCACATGCTGTATGATTACACTTATATGGAATTCCAGAACATGCAAATCCACAGAGATGGAAGTTAGGTTCTTGGTTCCCTGCGGCAGGCAGGGTGGAGGAAGGGAAGGGAAGGATGGCGGACGGTGTGTGGCTTGGTTTAAGGCAATTAAATGTTCTAAGATTAGATGGTACTGAGGGCTGCACAACTCAGTGAATACCACTGATTTGTGTATTTTCAAAGCATGATCTTTGTAACATACGAATTATATCCCAGTTAAGCTGATAACAACAGCAATAACTTCTGGCCCAGACCAAGCTTTAGTAGAGGGCTGGGAGAGTCCCAAGGGAACTTTGTAGACGCGCTTTAGCAGGAAAATCAGCAGGACCTGAAGATGTATTATCTAAAGGAAGCAAAGAGCAAGAATGCCAAAGGCGACTGCTACTTTCTGAAGGAAAGGAAGTACAGGGACAGAAGGGACACAAGGAGGTGGACATACCACGGGACCACTGACTGCTCATGCCATCACAAGAAGAATGGAACATGCCAGTGAAAAAGAGTGAAGAGTTTCACTCTGTCAGACAGACACTAATATACCAATGTTATGAACTGGGTCCTGATGGTGCAAAGCCTCCCATACTGGGAACTCAGCTGGGGGAAAGTGAGAATCTCTAAAAACTTAGAGGCTAAGTAAGACCCAGGAATCTGCATATAACCCCTGAAAACCTTCAGACTTCTTAGCAAGCCTGGCTTCTTGTCATGCAGACAAGAAAAATCTTTTACAAAAGTGCTATGTTACTTGCCTAACATTATGTCTAAAAAGAGATTAGAACTCAGATCTTCTTACTAAAGTGAAAAATTAAGAAAGATAGTTTTGAGGCTTTTGTAGGTAAATGGGTGCAACTTGAGACCCTCAGGCTCAGTGAAGTGAGTCAGATGCAGAAGGATAAATATTGCATCTTTTCTCTAATATGAGAAACCCAGAATATAATCATTTTATAGAACCAAATTGGGGGGGATAGTGGGAGTATGGAGGGGAAGGGTGCACAAGGGTCAAAAATGGAGAGGGGAAGGGCTTGTAATTTTGATGTGATATATATGTGCATAAAATATTCAAGTTCAGCATAGACATGTATCATATATTGCATAATAATAAAATGGGAAAATAATGAGCAAGATACTAAGAAAAATAAATAAATTGCACAATTTACTACTCTAGTTAAATAAACAAATTACTAGCCTTGGCCCTATTCTTGAGACGTTCACTAGGATATACCCCAACACACACAGGCATGTATCTGCCACAGTAGAGACATTCTGAGGGACCCTGATACACAGCGCACTGTCCATGAAGACAATGGATGTTCACAGTGGTTTTCTGCGAGGTCCTTCAACAATCTTCCTTCCAGAAGGTTTTGCTAACCTGCCCATCATGGTCAGATGACCTCTTTTGTGCCTATCTGAGGAGAGGGAAAGACTTCCAACTCACTTGGCCTGGTAATGAGAAGGTGTTGGGGACACCACCTCCCTTAAAGGCCAACAACCAGAAGATAAGAAAGGGCACTTCCAGGTCATTTTGCCAGAAAATTCAAAGATGGGAGAACAAGTAATCATCTTAGGCTTGGCCAGGTGCAGACATGGGCATGGGCAGACTGGAGAAGCTGTCCACCATTCTGGACCCAAATAATATAATACCAAGAAAACCACTTTGTGAGCTGCAATTCCGAATGCTGAGAAAACAGGAAAAAAAAAAAGAACAACACTGACAGCCTCTGCCTTTTGTTTACCTCCTCCTGATAGCCCTGACCGCTCCGGGACTCTGCTGATCGTTCTTGCTGCACCTTTCCTGCTAAGAGTTTACCAAACAGCACTTTTCAGCAGGAAGATAAGAAGAGCCCATTTGTTGAAAAACATCAAGGAAAGAAATTGCTAAACTGCTTGCTTGCTCATCCATTTTGTTGTTAAGTTGCTCAAAAGGATCAAAATACCAATTAACTTGCTAGCTCAGAAATCTTTGATATCCCCAGATTTACTGACATTGTGAAAGTCTGGCTCATCCTTGCCTAATGGCTTCCTGATTATGAACAAAGAAATGTCAATCTGTTTAGCATTTGACCTGTTTTCATAAATATTTTTATGTATTCAACACTTTATAGTTAAAAATACTTGACTAGTTACATTCCAGAGCTCAAATAATTTTTTTTCTCATTCCACTTCCAAATTTAAGAGGGAAAAAGAAAGGCTTAAAGACATTTATTTAAAATGTTTTTTCGTTCTAATTTAAAGTGTTTTCTCCTCTTTTGGTAGAATTTAGCAGATTTTGGAAGACCCTGTGATGCAAGCTATATATTACTACTGTATATAGAATCCTTTTTTCTCTGGGAAAAATTTGGAAAAGAATGACCTGGCGCATTCATTTCAGAATGAAAGTAACAAAGATACTAAGTGTGGCTGGTGGAAGAAGACAGATCTTATAATGGATTTTAATATTCTACTCTGGGCGTGCTCAGGCAGTAGTGCCTGCTTCTCAGAGGTGGTCCTTCAGGGCTGCTGTCTGCCATTCCTTCATAGTAAATGCTGTGGAAATTCTACAAACCAACACAAGGTATCCTTATGGCTGTTACACCAGAAGGAGCAGCGTCTTATTCTCAGGGAAAGATAGTTTCTAGGTATTCCAATAAACATTGACTGAATTCAGTGAACTGAGGACATTAAAATACAGATGCTGAAACTAGACTGCTGGCATTAAAATCTTAGCTCTACCATTTACCAGCAGCTCCAAACCTTGTAGCACCAGAGACTTGCTTGAATGGAAGACATTTTTTTCCAAGGATTAGATTAGGGGAGTCATTTTGAGATGATTAGAGCACGTCATATTTATTGGACACTTTATTTCTATTATTATATTGTAATATATAAGGAAAGGATTATAAAACTCATCATCATGCAGACTCTGGGGAGCCTCACAGGAGGTGTAGCTCAGGGTTTCAGGCAGTAGCATGGTTCCCAACACCCCATGGACTATTGCAGGCCTGTGGGCCAGAGACTGGGGACAGCTGGTGTGTACCATGGGATCTTGGGAAAGTCACTTAATTTCTTTGTGTGCATGAGTTTTCTCACCTGTAAAATGGAAGTAACACTACAGCCTAGATTTATAAGGTTGCCTTGTCGATCAAAGGAGACCATACACTAGAGGAGACTGCCTTAAAGTGCTCCATACTCCTAGGACATTCTAGATTCTAGTGAGTGCTTATTATCAGTGTCATCTTACATGATGGCACAACATAGGAAATAAATGCAGAAGCTTGACTCACAATGACAGAATATTTCTCTAAAAACAATGAAACATTTAGAGAAATTGAGAACTAAATATTTAAAGTACAAAAATGTCTACGGACTATCCCCTCCCTCCTCCAGCTCCCCAGCCCATAGTGAGGATTGAACACAGGTCCTCTGCACTCAACTATATCTCTAGCCCTTTCTATATTATTTATTTTGAGACAGGGTCATGCTTTGTCATTGGGGATGAACTTGAACTTGTGATCTTCCTGCCTCAGTTTCCCCAAGTGCTAGGATTATAGGCATGCACCACCATGCCTGGCTGAACATTTAATTTTTAAAAATGTGATCAGAAGGAAGCTTCACCTATCCCTGGAACACTAAAATCTGGTTGGAGCATGATAAAAATACAACACTCAAACAAGTAAATGGCAGATGAAAACTGGCCGACTCCATGTTGGAGAGAAGTGGGCAGGAGGAGTCATGCCCTGGGACAAGGATGGGAAAGGACAGCTGTATCTACACAATACATTTCCAAGATGCTGTCTGACCTTTTCACAAATTCTTCAAAGAAGATGCGGTGGGAATAGCCCTGTTGGCGGATGCGGACTGTCTCCAGGATCCCCGTGGAACGGAGCTGGGCTAACACCCTCTCTCGGGAGAATTGCAGGGCTTCTCTGTTCTCATTGGGCTTAATGCAGCGGATGAAGTGGGGCTGTCCAACCACCATTTTGGAGAGCAGATCCATGAGAGAATACTATCAGAGAGAAAAACACACCTGAAATGAGGTCACCACCCACCTGGACCCACAGGGCACTCCGAGCAGTCTGAAGTCTGAGGCAAAACATGAACTCAACAAGAGGGTATGGCAGTATAAGTTTACCTACAGCTGCCAAAAATCCAAAATAATGGTCTCCAAACTATGGCTAGAAATATCCAGCTATTGGAGAAGGGGCTAACTGTATAGTTAGCCTAAGAATGACTAGGAAGTCTAAGAGGACCCTACTGACAATGTTATTAATAAAAGAGAGAAATAAAAAAAATAAAGACAAAAACAAAAGAAACGGAGAAAAAGAAGATCCTGATAAAAATCAACTAGCACCCTGTTGGCAGAGAGAGAAGGACTTAGGAAACCAGGGGGGACTTGTACTGGGTACCCCTGTGGTCCCGCGGGGTGGCCCCGGCTGGAGCTCCTCTTCCAGGCTGGCCCTTCAGGAACAACTACCAACCACGTAGGAAATCAGCTTTATTTTTCATAATCACTCTTCTTATTGATCAAAATTGGTCTTACCTTACTAAATACTTTTTCAGGTTTAGCATTTGGGAATCAGTATTTTGAGGACAGCAAACTGATTATCGTGAGTATATTTTCTGAAAAACTATAGAAGGCTCTTTCACTAACAGCAAAACCCCAGATCTTGATGATAATCTCAGAGACAAAGAGCTTCCAAATCCCATCCATAGGAGCACACACATCCACACACACACACGTGCACACACACACACACGTGCACACACACACACACACACAGGTTACTAGGGGGATAAGGACACAGTCCCTAAAGGGGACAGGACCAGAGAGGGTGGATCTCAGGATAAGGAATATAGCAATTAGAAAGGTTTAGTGATGAAGCAGGAACTAAAAGCCACCTGCCAAAGAAGGTGTAGACAAGATCACTGCATGGGTGCAATGCTGGACTTGGAACTGGGGACCCTACAACCAACACCATGAGCCCTCTTTCAGTCTGCCTCTGAAATACAATAGACTAGGTTAAACTTTGTGGTTTCCCTTCCTTCTGGCCCTTGATAGCCATCCACAGTGCTTTCCATCCGTGGTGCTGGCTGGTTCTTAGGTTTTCTTGCCTGTCTGGTCCCTTCAGCTCACTACCCAGCTTCCCACCTTCCTGACCCCACCCCCCATCCCTGCAGGCTCTTTCTCACACCAGCTCCATCTTACCACCTAATGATGAGATGCATAATAGCACTTCTACCACAAAGCTACTGGGCCTTCACCTCCCAGCCCTATATATGATCACCAAAGAGTTTCCAGCCTAATGCTTTATAATAATTTAAAAATCAAAACATCTGTGCAAATTGATAGGCATAGACATGTTTTATCTCTGCCATATAATGACACTGAAGAGAGCCCCTTCTAGACAATGTTTTTCTCCAAAGGAGGCATTTTAGTAGATGAAATATCAGAAATGGAATGACAGAAATGGAAAACAAGGGAGCGCAGGCAAATGAACTCCGGAATGATCAATGAATCTAGGAAAATGAAACCAATGCTTTTCTCAGTATCTGGAACTTTATTAACTACTGTTGTTTGCCGGAAAAATGGCTGATGCCTATAGCTTTAAAGCCAAAAAGCAGCTCAAAGGCCAACGGAATCAGCACACTCATTATAAAGGGCCGTGGCTGGGACCTTTCTCCCTGTTTGCTCCCCACTTGTGCCCCCACCCTACCCACCTCCTTTCTGAACTGGCTTTTGTGCCCTGACTTCGTTGCAATGACTCTATCATCTCTGGACCTCTCATGGGAAGGCTTGGCAAATCCCTTCTAGAAGTAGGTGGAATAGAGGTCAAGAAGACTACATACCCGGAAGTAAGAAGCCATGGTTTGCCTCTTCATGTTGGTGGTTTCTTCTGGGTGCCGTATCACCTCTAGAGTGTCTACCTGGAGCCACAGGAATAAGGAGAAAGTTTGAGGATGTAGAGATTTCACTCATTCTGCAAGTTTCCCAGAATATGAAAGGTCTTTGGGAAAATACCTGAAGAACAAAAATGTATGCTCTGGGGCAAGAGTGGGTGATGGTTAAAAGGCATAAAGGAGAAGAAAAAGAACTGTCCTGTCAAGAAATCTGGGCAAAGGCCCATCCATGAGGCTGAGTGATTATGAAGACATGAGCCCTAAATGCACATGCACCACAGGGAATTAGTCCAGCTCATCCTCTCCTGTTACGGATTGGATCTGGAATGTCCCAAAATCTTCACGTGTTTGGATGTTGTGGATTATCTATGAATCTCATGTGCTCTTACAAAGTGGGACCTAGTTAGGAGGGGAGAATTATGGAGGGTTAAAGGTGAGGCCCCTGCTCCAGCTTGTCCCAAGTCTGGATTCTTCCTTGTACGATGCCATGAGCAGCTCTTCTCTGCCAGACCCTTCCCCCACTGCAAGCTGCCCATCAATGAATTGAGACTTCCTGAAACTTGGAGCTAAAAAAAAAATTTCCTCCCTTAAGTTACTGGTGTGAGGTACTGTGTCGCAGCAACAAAAAAGTGTGGGGAGCCGCCCTGAGCCAAAGGACATAGGACAAAGGGCACAGGTGACTCTATCTTGGCTCAAATCCACAGTAATTAAAGCTGTTGGTCAGATCGTCTGATAGGCCACAATCTTCCAAGGACTGCTTGCTTAAATGTTAACCTCTGGCGCCTGTGCCTGTACTTAATCTTAACCTCTGACGCCTGTGACTCGCTCCCATTCCTTACTTCAAAGCACAGGTGGCCTTTCCTAATATGGGAATGGAACTCTCTCCCACTACTCATTTTAAGGTACAGATGACCTTTCCTAACATGGAATGGAACTTTACAGTTAGACCGCCTAATTTCCTGCTTACGCAGACAGGTTTCCTAGCAACCCTACTCCCCTTCCTCATTTTGCCCTATATAAGCTCATGTGAGAAAAATAAAATTTGAGACTTGATCAGAAAGCCTGTCTTGTCTCCATTCCTTTGTGTCTCTCTTGTCTCCCTCATTCGCGCACCCCCTCCTCTAGGTTCCCGTTGACCTGCCTGGCGGGCCCGGGCAGACAAGTAACTGTGACACCTTCCAAGCTATCAGACCCTGATGCCCTAATGCCCTGGCTTCTCACTGTTTCCACATGCTTGCTGCAGCATTAAAAGGAATTTCCAAATGAAAACAATTGTAGAAGTAGACTGCAAAGGGCCTGTACTTGGCAATTCATTGCAGCTCAACAACAAAATCCTGCTTGGACTGGCCACACGCATGAGTAGCTTGTGGTAGCTTCCCGTCACTGCTGGAAAGATGGCAAGGGCGTAAAGCAGGAACGCCAGAACTGGAGGACGCTGCTGTCAGCACATGGGTTCTTCTAGGTAGGAGGAACACTGCCCGGCCAGCCACCTTCCCCATGGGCTTAGGACATCTGCAGCCTTGCTCAATGAAATTGAAAAAATGTGTTCCACAAAGGAGAAAATTGGGGGGGGGGGGGGGGTGTGCAACATTAGGGCCACCTGGGAGGGTATTTATTTGACCCTGTGAAAATGGAAGTAAACACTTCAATTGGGTCAGGTAAAGAAAACAGATTTCCTTAGGAAACCTTAGCATGAGACTAAGTCGTCTAAGACTGTAAAAGCCACCGAAACAGTGAGGAGCTGTGACCCCAGTGAAGGCACACAGGGCCATACAAGCTCTCCTTTCCACGGGCTGCACTCTGGGTGCTAGCAGTCCGTTCTCCTGCAGCTGAAACATCTGAATTTTCTAATGGTTTTAATGAGAAAAGGAGAGGAAAACTGGGCTTGCTATAAAGGCTCTAATATGGAAAAGGAAAAACTAGCGTAGCCATCCCACCCCACTACAGAGAAACAGGGCTGTGTTTCCTTGATGGCCAGCAGCAAAGTGGTCACTACAGGTTTCTTCTCTCTGTTACCCCTATTAGAGGGCAGAGTTCAGAGTCAGGAATTGTAGAGCAAACAAATCAGGACTTAAGAAACGATCTTGGCTGGAGTTGGCCTCTGACTGAATGGTAACTCTGAGGGGTTTCTACCAGTTTTTTTCCTTCTCCTTACCTGTCCTTACCCTAACTAGACATACTTGCAACTTCTGGGTAATTCTCCACCACTTTCTAACACGCCTCTTGCCTTAAGCCTTACTTTCCTCCTCCATGGCCCTTTTACACAGACTGACCAATGAACCTCAGTCCCCGAGGTGCTGGTCCACCACAAAAGGACAGTCAAAAACTTCATCCTTATTTCTCTATTAGAAGGCGGCAAGGCTTGACCTTTGCCCTCAGAACATATAGCAGACCTTGACATTTGAGAATTTAACAATATACTAACCAGAAAAATCTTTGATGGCTGAGACACAAATGTATTTTTTTGAGATGGAGTCAGCGTTTCACTATGTTGCTGTCTTAGTTACTTATCGTGTTGCTGTGATAAAATCCCCACCATCCACAACTTAAGGGAGGAAAGATTTATTTGGCTCACAGTTTCAGCAGGTCTCTGACACAGTCCACTGATGGGGCGGCCAGCAACCCCGAAGGCACATAGCGGAGGCTGGAGAGCTGCTCCTCCCACTGCAATCAGAAGCCAAGTGAAGCAGGAGCCAAGACATGAGCTTTCCCAGGAAGATCCTTAAGTACTTTACTCTATGCTGCCAGTTGCCACCCTTCCCCCCGCCCCCATCACTTCCTGACTCACAAGTCAATAACAAACATCTGAAATCTCTGTCCTAGGCAATTCCCAATCTCAACAAATTGCCCCAGTCCATCTAGGTTAAACTTACACACCTGCCTCTTCCAGGCAGTCCCTACCACCCAGTAAGACACAGTTCCAAATACAAGAGGCCTTTAGGGGACACTCCAAATCCAAACTGTAAGAGTTGCATAGGCTGGTCTCAAACTCCATGACTTAAGGGAACCCCTAGCCTCGGCCCTCTGAGCAGCCATGACTACAGGCACATGCCACTATGCCCAGTGGCTAAAATATAATAATATGTACTATTTTCATAATCAGTACCAGTACCTTGTAGCAAAGTGAAAAAAAACAAAAACAAAAACAAAAAACGCACAATGAAGTACTAAATGTACACTCCGAAGACCACAAGGCTGGTGTGGGCAGGAGGGACTCTCCAGTATGCCCCCCCCCCCCCACCAGCCACCTATGTTGCAGCATGGCTTTAAGTCCTGCCCTTGAAGCCACATTCAGTGTAACCCCACGAGGAGGGACAGAAGCCTGTTACTCATTGCACACGACCTGGAAATGCTAACACGCTTCATCATCTATGTATTTAGTACTGTATTTTCTCAGCAGAAATGATTTGTCAGAGTTAGGGAACAGGAATTTAGAAAAGTCTCTTGTATATCTGCATGATCACAAGATTTTCTTGAGAAACAGAGGGGATCATAAAGGGGAAACCAGAGGGAGTGGTGGCCCATGCCTGCAGTTCTAGCTGTCAGGATGCCAAGGTCAAGCCTATTTCGGGCAAGTCAGCAACTGGTGAGACTCAGTTTCAAAATAAAAAATCAAAAAGGATTAGGGATGTAGCTCAGTGCAAAGGCCCTAAAGTTCGGTCTCCAATACTGAGAGAGAGAGAGAGAGAGAGAGAGAGAGAGAGAGAGAGAGAGAGAGAGAGAGAGAGAGAGAGAGGAAACCAATTTCTAAATGATCAGTAGAGAGGACATTCTGAGCAAAACCACCCAATATGTCAGTCACTTTCCTTCTACAAACCAACTTAAAGAACAAGGTAAGTAATTTGGAGCTGAGCAAGCTTGGTTTCTGCACATATGACACTCCTGATGAGTGGTACCAGACAGCTCTCCCATCCCACCAGTAAGCCTTCCATGGTGTGTTACAGCCCTGGTCACAGCAGTTGAGCAAGCTTCTGTGGACATACACACCACACACATGGAATCTTAGGTGGATCTACAGACTTTGGAAATAAAGCATTTAGCGGGTGTATCCTATGTGAAATCAATACACAGTACCAATACTTCATTTACATTGTGTTACTGAATTCTCAAAATGATTCCACGAGATACATAAGATTATCATTCCCATTCTCCACAGGACAAAGCGAAGGCTCAGAGAATTCAGGTAAGTGTTTCAGGTTCCTGCAGCTTACGATTCTGCTCCCTAACCCTCACTTCTGGAACACGCTCTCCTGCCACCCTGCGTGGCATGATATAAAATCAAAATCTGAATGCACAACATTATTGGAAAGGTTTGTCGCATCTGTCAACTGAATTTACTGTAGGATAAAGATATGGATGTCAAAAAACTCCACAAACCATCCAGATATCATCAATAAATGAGAAACTGAACATTTCTCTTCTGGTTTCTGTAAGCACTCACTATTTGCATCCCGAGCCCTCAGAAGTGCTTGTACTTATCTTTTTGATGAGGGTTTTTTGTCAGGAATTTTTACTGCTGTCATCTAGCCTTTCAGAAAGGAATAAAACAAAACCCAGCTGGATCACCTGCTCCATAGCCTGTGGCACTGACTGCGAAGGCAAGAGCAGCTGTGCAAACAGCCCTGTGCTGTGTGACGCATGCTGCAGTGACAGAAGTCGGGACATGCCACCCAAAACATGGCACCTTGGTCATTAAGAAAACAGAAGAAGGTGATTCTTACTTCATCTTTGGTTCTGAAGCAGGCCGGGAAACCTAGGAAGTTCACCCCCTGACAGTCTCCCTCTTCTTTTCCCGCCCTTCTGTGGTGGGAATTCACCTTATGCAGGAAGGGAGGAACGTCCCTTAGGAACACCCAGAAGGATCTGAGAGCACAGCCCTAGCTAAGCTGCCCTAGTTCACTAGCATGTTCTCCAATCACACTTCTGCATGACTGCCCAGAACACCACCCAAAGTTTCTTGCTTTCTGGGACATTTTCAAAGGTTCCCACATACATAAACCTTACATTAAATACATCTGGATGCTATTCTCTTGTTAATCTTCTCTTGTGAGAGTCCTAGCCACAAACCATCAGACAAGTGAGGAAGCCACATTACCTTTTCTACCCTACACAGTCCGGCTTTAGCTGTAATTTATCTTAAATTAGGCAGACAGATGAACTGTTGTTAGTATATTATAATTTCTATTACCCTCTATACCTTTAGGTACTCTAATTAGAAACCCCCAAAATACCACAAAACTCTTAGAACTATCAAATTCAACCAAAATTAATACGAAAAAATCAATAGCATTCCTCTACACTAACAATGAACTCACTGAAAAAGAGCTAAGAAGAATAATCCCATTGTCAGCAGCTTCTCAAAAAAATTAAATACCTAAGAGTTAACCTAAGTAAGGTAGTAGATCTCTACAAAGAAAAATGTATTTTTCTGAAAAAATTGAGGAGGACATTAGAGAATGGAAAGACATCCCCTGTTCCTGGATAAGCAAAATTAATATTATCAAAATGGATATACTGCCAAAACTGATATGCAGATTCAACACAATTTTTATCAAATTAACAAGAAATTTTCATATCATTTGAAAAAATAATCCTGTATTTCATATGGAACCAAACAGACGCAGAATAGCAAGGACAATCCTGAGTAACAAGACAAAAGTAGGTGTTACCATTCCAGACATTATGCTCTATTACAAAGCTTAAAAAACAACAACAACAACATATGGTACTAACACAAAAGCAGACGTATTGATCAATGAGACAGAACTGCGAATGCATGGACAACCTCAAGTACCCTCAACTACCTGGTCTTTGACAAAGGGGCCAAAACATACATGGGATAAAGGACAGCCTTTTCAACAAATGGTGCTGGGTGAACTGTTTATCCACACGCAAAGAAATGAATCTAGACACTCACCTATCACCATGTGTCAAAATCAAATCAAAGTGGATCTAAGACCTAGATATTCAAACTGAAACACTGAACCTTCTGGAATGCAGAATCAGCAATGCTCTTGAAGATGCAGGGATGGGCAAGGACTTTCTAAATAGGACACTTGCTGCAAAAGAAACAGCCCCCGAGTCAACAAGTGGGATTATATTGTATTAAAAAGTTTCTGCAAGGCAAAGGAAACTATAAACAGAGTGAAGAGAGAACCAACAGAATGGGAAAAATTCCTACCCCCTTCACCTCAGATGGGAAGGTAGTAACTAGAAGATATAAGGAACTGAAAAAAAACCTCAAAATCAAAGACTCAACTAAAAAACACAGAACTAAAATGAACAGACGATTCTTAGATGAAGACATTCAAATGGCCAGCAAATACCTGAAAAAATGTTCAACATCCTTAGCCACTGGAGACATCACTAAGATATTATTTTATCCCAGTGAAAATGGCGCATATCAAGAAGTCAACAGCAACTGATGCTCGTGAGGCTGCATGGGGGAAAGGAACCCTTTTGCACTGCTGGTGGGAGTGTAAACTGGTATAACCACTATGGAGGACTGTATAGAGATTCCTCAAGAGCTGAAAAGAAACACTCCATTGAATCCAATGACACCTTTTCTGGGTAGCCAGAAAACATATAACGAAGATACATGTACACCCATGTTTGTAGCAGCACAACTAATAATAGCTAAAATGTGGAAGATGCCAAAGTATCCATCAACTGAACCGATGGATACAAAAATACAGTATTTGTACACAATGAAATCCATACAGACAGACAGATTTGCAACTTTTATAGGATGCAACTTGAGATCATCAATCAGGCTTAGGGAAGTAAGTCAGACTCAGAAGCTTAAATATCATGTTTTTTTAAATTATGAGAAACCCAGAATACAGGCAATTTATAGAGCAAAATGGGTGAGATATTGGGAGTCAGAGGGAGGAAGGAGGAGGGTCAAAAGGGGAAAGGAAAAGATTGTAATGGTTTCATGATATATATATATATATATATATATATATATATGTATTATATACATATATATATATATACACACATATGTATCATGGTATATATACAAAATTATCAAGTTTAATGTAACCAGTGTATATCACATACATATGCCAATAAAAATGGAAAAAAAGAAAGTAAAATGAATTGCAGTTTTGTAAAACAAAGAAAAAATTTTAACTCATTCCCTTTCCAAGTGAACATGCAACACACAATATTTCCACTGAGCTGGAGTATTTTGTACACATATATATCACACCAAAATTACAATCCCGCCCCCTTTTTGGCCTTCCTATTCCTTTCCTGCCCCTCCTAACTCCCACTACCATCCCCATCTGTTTCTATAGAATGATCATATTCTGGATTTCTCATATTAGAGATACTATGGGATATTTAACCTTCTGCATCTGACTCACTTCACTGAGCATGATGGTCTCAGGTTGCCTCCATTTACATACAAGGCCTCAAATTTGTCTGTCTTTATGGAAAAGTAGTACTCCATTGTGTACATTTACCACAATTTGTGCATCTACTGGTCTGTTGATGGGTATTTTGGCATCTTCCACATCTTAGTCATTGTTGTGGTGCTATAAATAGGGTGTACATGTATCTCTGTTGTATGTTACTTTTAACTCTTTTGGAAAGATTCCCAGAAGAGGTATCGCTAGATCAAATGAAATATTTATTTTCAGCCTTTTGAGGAATTTCCATACTGACCTCCATGATGGTTGTACCAGTTTACAATCCCAACAGCAGTGTAAAAGAGAAGCTGTTATTTTAATGATGTAAATATGCACCTTATCAAAGAAGGTATGCTTCTCACTTGGGAGGTCCTAAACAATCGCAGATAGCGCAGAGAGTGAGACACTGTGGTGCTACTCTGGGGATGGAAGACAGGGGAATTGGTCCTGGTCATGGCCAAGTCCCACAGGCAAAAATCAAGTCTGAAAAAAGAGGGGAATTTGGGCTGGCAAGGACTACTGCACAGTGGTCCTTAATTTTTTCTGTCTCATGATCTCTTTTCAAATCTGGTGGAAGCCAGTAACGTCAACACAGTGCAGACCATCCTTGTTATTTGTGATTTCTATGTTTTTAAATTTGCCCAGTTGCTAACATTTATTCATAAACTCAAAGCCAATAGCTTCCAAGCTTTTCTGGTCATTCATCGATGCACAAAGCAGTGAAAAAAATTGAGTTTCTTGATGCACAAATTTCTAGCTAACGTCCAACAGGATGATGTTCAGCCTTTCGGTCTTGGCCTTCCAACTACTGAGAACAAGCACCTACTTTCTAGATTTAAGTATCTTTTTCTATTTTTTGCACGCATATGTTGGTAGGTCGTTGGTAGTTTTGCAGTAGAGAACAGCACCTCCACGTGTGATGCGGAAGTGCTGCCTAGTGTTGCTAAGCACAAAATGAACAGGCTAGAGGAGCTTATGGACAAAATGCCTATGCTAGGTGAGCTTCGGTCACGTATAAGTTCTAGCAAGGCTGGCTGTGCATTCAGTCTTGTAAATGCTGCAGTTAAAATACTGTTGCATATAAAGAAATGTTGAATATAATTATTTGTAAGAAATATAGAATAGGCATCTTTAAACAGAAATTAATACAAGCTGATGGGGACCGGGGGTGTAGCTCACTGGAAATGGCTTTGCAAAGTCCAGATTCAATTCTAGTGCAAAAATCCTCCCATCCAACCAAACACACAGAGAATAAGCTGAGGATAAGTATTGAACCATCGACTCTGACCACAATCTCCTACAAACCCGACCCTGTGTTTCTTCTAGGAACAAGGTCCAGTGCTTAGAGCAACCTTGTGAATCATGACATTGCGGGTGATTTGTTTACTCTTTACTAAAGAAATATTCTATGTAAATAAACACAAGAAAAATCAGAGATGTTACCTGTTTACTTTATTACCCTCAAGTTAATTAATTCTGTGTTTGTTTTTTGCTGTCCTGGTGGCACAAGCAGCCTATTATACCAGCGCTCTGGGAGCCTAAGGCAGGAGAATTACAAGCTCCAAACCACTCTTAGGCAATTCAGGGTCTTAGTGAGACTTTGTCTCAAAACCAAAAATAAAAAAATGGGCCAGGTATATAGCTTTGTGAAGGCCCTGGACTGGATCTCGAGTACTACTAAAAAAAAGGAAAAGAAAAAATATGTTTCATATTCTCATGTTCTTGGGGAATATATCCCAAGATCTCTGGGGGTTACCTGAAACTGAATATTATAAAATTCTATAGATACTATGATTTCCCTATTCATACATATTTATGATCATATTTGACTATAAATTAGGAACAGTAAAAAATTAACAATCATAACTAATAATACAATAGAAGAACTATAACAAGACTACACTGTAATAATGGTATTACTTTTCATATAAAGGAAGCCCTTTACAGTTGTTCTCTGGTCATGCCCAAATTGCCAGCATCCCTTGTCTTAGGCCTGGTGGCCATTATTAAGTAAAATAGCAAAAGCTTGAACACAAGGACCACTACATTCTAACAGTTGATATGTTGATTAGAATAGCTACTAAATGACCTGTGGATGGGTCAATATGCGGATACACTGGACCAAGGCAGGACACATCCTGGGCTGGTCAGAGTGGCAAAGTGTGCACTTACATCGTGCTAGTTGTAATGGAACACAATTTTAAATTTATGAATTTCTTATTTCTAGAACATCCTATGTAATATTTTTGGGCCAAGGTTAATTGCAGGTTACTAAAGCCATGAAAATCTAAACCATGAAAAAGAAAGGATTATTTTGTACATAATAAACATCAACCAGTCAATCCCTGCAGACCCTGACTAAGCATTTCCTGGAAAATCAGAAGTGTCAAAAAAAATTTTACAGCTGGCTATTTATGGCCTTTCTAATGTCCTTCTTCACTACCAAGGGCCCTCATTTTTCAGAGGGAGAAGCACATTTTTTTTTTCTTTCCTGCTCATGTCCCTGCTCTCCTCTGTAGACTGGTGACAGCCTTAAGGAAAAATGCTTCATCTCTTCCTAAGTAGACTTTATTTTCAGGTGACATTATTAAGTGATCTTCCTAAGAATCAGGATCGTAGGGGGCTCAAAATGTTGTTTCAAACTTTCTCATCCCGGATTTCCTTCCGTCTCTTCATCAGACAGCGCAGACAGCGGGCTGCTGGCATTACCCTGGCAGGAGCACTCACTGACTAATCCCACATTATTTTTGATGCAAATCTACTCACCTTGGCTTTCCCGGTACTGAAATGGGGAGGCAAAGATCTCGAGGCCGCTGATATCCTGGCTTTTGTTTGGGCCAAATTACCTGAGCAAAAAAAAAAAAAAAAGACAAAGAATTTAAATTTAAGGAAAAACTAAGTGTTAGGGTCATGAATATTTTTTCCTTTGTGTTTTTGTCCTTCTCTGATTTTTTCTGAATAATCTACAATAAATTTGATAATTTTTAAATAAGCGAGGGACCTCATATTTCCTAACTTCCAAACATGTTATGAGCCTTCAATAATCAAGAGAATACGCCACTGGTATAAGGACAGACATAAACCAATGAAACTGAACGCTAATAAACGAACCCACATACAGGATCAAGTGATCCGAGTGGGGAAAAATAATCTTTTCATCCATTTGTGTTAAGAAAACTAAATATATACAAAAGAACAAGTTAAATCCTTACCTACAATATATGCAAAAATAAATTCTAAAGAGATAAAAGATTTAAACATAAGAGCTCAAACTATAAAATTTATAGGAGAAAACACAATGGAGGAACTTCATAACCTTGGTCTTGTCACTGGTTTAAATATGACACCAAAAGCACACGCGACAGAAGCAAAGACAGGCAAGTGAGAAGGCGTGGAACGAAAAGAACATGTGCCGCAAAGAACCAAGAGGCCATCAGCAGAAGGCAGTGATGGCCTATGTCCGACGGGGTTGGAGGAAACACCAGACCTTGGACTTGACAAGAGTAGACCTATGATCCAAAAGCCAACCCCATAGGGCCTTGGGGTGCAGGCCTGTGATCCCAACACTCTGGGAGGCTTGAGTTTGAACTTGAACCTCCTGCTCCAGCCTCCCAGACCATGCTGAAAGAGACTCTGTATCAAAATCAAAACCATAAAAAAAAAATGACCTGGGGATGTAGCTCAGTGAAAAGTCCCTGGGTTGGATCTTCTGTTACAAATAAACAAACCTGCCAGTTAAAATATAGGCAAAGAACTTGAATAGACATATCTCCAAAAAAAGGCATACATTTACATAAGAGTGCATGAAAATGTGCTCAATACCACTAACCACCAGGAGACACAGCTCTTATCTGTGGGAACCGCCATCAAAAATAAAAGAAACAGAAAATAACAAGTGTTGAGGAAGTGGAGAAATGAGAATTTATGCATCATTGGTAGAAATATAAAATGGTGTGGCCATGGAAAGCAGTGTGATCATCCTTCAAAAAATTAAAAATAGATCTAGCATATCACTCAGCGATCCCCTGTCTGAGTATTATCCAAAAGAATTAAAAACAAAATTCCAAAGAGATCTTTGCACACTTATGCCCACTGTATATTAATACAATTACGCAATGACTATATATTATATATAGTATAAAATTGCCTTCAGGGTATTTGTATAAGATATACATAAAATGTATGCATGTGTATACATATGTATGCATACATGTGTGTATGTGTGCACACAGATACCATCGGGTAAGAGAGAGAGAGAGAGAGAGAGAGAGAGAGAGAGTGTGTGTGTGTGTGTGTGTGTGTGTGTGTGTGTGTGTGTATTTACTTTCAGGCTATCTATATAAGACGCATATGGAACACCTGAATTCTGTATTTAGCGTTGGGCCCCACTTGCAAGATCTATCACTTTGTATGTGCAATAATTCCTAATCCTGACCCCATATCCAAATCTGAAGCACTCTGCTCCCAAGCATTTTGTTAAGGACTACTCATATCACTATTATTTACTATAAACGATTCACATAGTTCTCAAAGCAGAAAGAACATGTTACCAGCGAAGAGCAGGAAACTTCACCAATTTTTATTTTTAAATTGACTGAGGCCCAGTGGTATGGGCCTTTTATTTTCTATTTATTCATTTATTTCCTACAGCTATGTCTGCAACAACAGCTTATGTGGTGCTGGGAATCGAACCTAGGGCCGTGCACTTTCTAGGCAAGTGCTCTTGAGCTAAAGCGCCAGCCCCTCACAAATCTTGTGAGCACCAGTCAGCCAAGAATCAAACGAAGTGACAAAAAGAAAAAGTGACACAAAAGCCCCTGACCACTCCCATTTGCGCTGCTTTTCGCCTCTGAAGGCTGAGTGGCCGCTCACTCCTGCCTACCCATATGCGCTTTACCAAACCAAGGGTGGGAAGAGATCTGTTTGCATTTTTACCTATCATGTCATTTGATTCTGGAGCAAAATAAAAACAACTCACTAATAAAAGGAAATGCTGCAATTTGTGCGGATATAAGACCCTCATGGTTTCAAAGTTACAGCTAGTCTAGCACAACGATGTCCAAATGTTTTCTCTGGCGATATCTTCAGAGGCTAAACTGTGATTAATACCACAGAAAGAACCCTTTGAAGCGGGATTGGTGACATCAAAGTCGTAATCCAGGGGTGGCAGGAGCTTTACAATGAGTGGGAAGCATTTTAACACATTTCAAAGGATTTACAGCATGAATAAACAATAGGCCTCAGCAGATGCCACACACACACCTTTCAGAAACGTAACCTATAAGAAGTTGCCATTTTAATTTAAATGTAAATACAGAGATCACATTCCTTTTGAATGTGAAGCATCCTCAGAACTTTACCCCACACAGCTCCTTCCCAGCTGAGCATCCTCTGCTGCCCCTGAGCCCCCTAGAGCTGTGGAAACTGTAACTAACAGAGGCATCTAACGGAATTATATTCTCTCTGGGAACCGGGTTAAGACAGACTCTGAAGAGAGGTGTGCGACGACTCACGCGGTTCCCCTCTTCCAATTTAAAGGGAAAGAAACAGGTGATCTGAAGACAGAGTTGAAGCTTTTTAAAAGGTAGTAATTTCCTGTCTCCCCGCAAGAATCTTTACCTCTTGTAAAATACTTAGCAACCATGGCTGTAGTCATCGCATACAGACTGCCCCAGACGATGGGTTGCTGTTTGCAGCAGCTGAGCAAGCCTTTAGTTTCCCTTTGCCGCCCTCTCTGGGCTTACAGTATTTGTTGCAGGTCACTGGGTAACTGGGTGGACATTTGTTCGGGAAATGTTCCTATTTTCATTTCCCCTCCAAACTCAAGAAATAGTCTAATAAACTAGTAAAGACAGCAGACCAAAAAGGGCAATGTTAAAGCTGTTTATGTCAGATTCCTACAGATATCAGGAGCTGTACACACAAAAATCAGAGGATTCAACTGCACCCCATGGTCAGCGTGGACGCTCCAAATGGAAAACAGACATGCACTCAAGGACTTGCGCCACCCTGTGTGCAGCTACACGCCCAACTCCCTTGAGGACTCTCCTGCCCAGGTAGATGGCCGCTGATTAATCCCAGAACCTCTGGGAAGACCCAGTCGACATGCTAAATCCCCACCCCCCCACCCCATGACTGCACCCATCCCTGACTGGAGTGTGACCCTTAACCAATCTTAACAAGGGCCCTCAACTTTGAAAGACCCACCCAAATCAAGATTTCTGAACAAACTTTGACCTCGGCTTCCCCTCTCCAAGATTTAGCAATCCCTGCAGAGTTGGCCTCCTTAGTGTGGCAGGCAGAAGTCTGCACTGTCTCTCGGATGGGTTGTGCTGGTAACGTGAGGGGAAGCAGCCTGGGACAGACTTAGGCTAGCATGACGCATGCAGCACAGAAGTGTTCTAATTTCAGATTATACCACTGTGGCTAATAACACACAAAGACTTAAATTCAGTCCTTGTATAAAAAACATACTATGGCATCTTGTATGATAAAAACTTAGCTCTTTATAGGTCTGTGCCACGACCAGAACTACTTTTGGATTTGTCCTTGAGGCAAATGACAAAGTACAGCCAGCAGTAAGAGGCCAACAGGGAGGTGGGTGTGATGGGAAATTTTGTTCTGCCTAATACTTACCTGTGGCTCTAGGAGTTAATATCAATAAACAAGCAAAGCAGGGTGAAAAAGTTCCCATTCATTTGAACACAGTCCAATGACAAGAATGGCGACTACTTATAGAGAAAGAAAGAAAGGGTAGTTTTGTAGGAGGAAATAATCAGCAAAAATAAAAGAACTGAAGTTGGAGCTGAGTAGTAGAATGCCAGCTCGCTTAGCACTGCCTTCAGTCCCCAGAGGGAAAGGGGAGTGAGGATGGGGAGGAGGAGAAAGGAAGGGAGGGGGAAGAGGAGAGAAGGGAGGGAAAATGAAGGGAGTGGAGGGAAAGAAGAAAAGAGGGAAGGGAAAGAGGAGAAAAGTAGGAAGAGGAAAGGAAGGAGGGGGAGGGAAGGAGAGAGGAGGACAGAGGCTCTTTTCTAAATGTGTAACGTTGCCTTTATCAATACAAGGAGGAAAGTCAAGGCCAAAAAGAAAACCCTCCCCGTTTCTGTATTGATTTTTAATTGGCAGTTGTTTGGAATTTCAAAGAATTTCTGCACAACTAACACCTTATCTAGACCCTCTACCTGAAGGAAGCCCAACCAAATTATCAACAATTTTATTATTGCTATTTAAAATATAAACTAAAACTTTAAAGATTTGTGACACAGAGCTCTCAACTGCACAGCCAGGGGGAAAAATAGTACTTCCTCTTCTCTCCTCCCTCCTGGAGCTATAAAACCTGTAAACAGGATGTCAGCCCAGCAAACAACTACCTAATCCTCGGCTTACAAGGGGTAACTAGGCTCTGTGTGTTAGTCATAGTGGGATTGCTGTTTCCTGAATTTTGTGGCCACACAGGCAGAAAGTTACCAGCTTCTTAGACTTAATAACAAGAATTTCCTCTTAGAGCTAGATGAAGAAAGCTCCCTCTTGTTTTTGTTTGCTTGTTTTGTTTTCTGTTTTTCTGGGGGGATAACCTTTGTCCAGAAAAACATGGTTGCTACATGACATGACACAGGCTCATCAATGTATTTGCTTGTTAACATTTACCCAAGACCTCCCCAAGAAGTCCTGACCGTTCAAACAAAAGAGGAGGAAAGAAAGGAGCGTGGAGGGGAGACCCACATACACTATCTGCCAGCACCCAGCATCAGTGAGGTCTGAGACCGGCTGATCCCACTCTCAGAGCAACAATTTATGATGCACGGTGGCTTCAGTCCATCCAGAACTAGTCCTGGGACAAATTACACTTTAGGCAGAAGATGTATGGAAGCTCCCACAATCCTTTTCACCTTCCTATATCCAATTGTGATGCTGCCACATGGCTTCAATCCTGAGTCTTCTTCCTATCCTGACAACCAATTCCCCTACTTCTCTGGGCCATCCGAGAACTTGTCCAGTACACACTGCCTTCGTCTTTCCACTAAGTCTCCTTTGTCTGTGTTCCAAGTATTTAAGTCACTATACGTGTGTGTGTGTGTGTGTGTCATTGAAGACTGAGTCTAGGGCCTTCACACTGCTATATCCTGAGCCCATTTTCAATTTTTTCTTCCCATTTTCAATTTTTCTTCCCATTTTATTGAAATGCATAAATGCAAAATTTAAGGTTTTGTGCACATACATATTTTGTCTAGGTGACAAGGACTTTCCCGCTCTCCCTTTGTCCCTCCCCTACCCACCTAAGACAGACTCTTGCTAAGTTGACCAAGGTGGACTCAAACTTGTGCGCCAGCTCAATCTTGCACACCGCTGGGATTATAGACTTGTGCCACCAGGCCAGCGGCTATTCTCTTTTAACAATCCAGATGTAATTTGCTAACAGATAAAAGTATTAGCTCACTCAAGATGTTTGCACAATACAGAAATATTTCTGTAAGTAAAATTATTATAAATTATTATATTGATAGGAATATTAAGTACCTGTTGGCTATCTAGTGCCCAGGTAAAGGGGATAGTTTGAAATAAGAACTGTCCATTTAATGATGCTCAAGTTATCTTTGAGACTTTGAGATAATGGTTTAAAGACCTCCTGTGGGGCTTACAAAAGTGAATAAAACACGTCTTTTTTTCCCAAAAAGAGACAGTCCTGAGAAGCTATTGCGGAAAGGGGGAGAGACTTAAAGCATTTCACTGCAGTGATAATAAGCCTTTGAATCAAGTGGCATAAGAGGACTGAAGAGAAGTTTTCCTGAGAGAATGAGAACAACCCTGAAGAGCAGGCAATGAGTGGGCTGGACGTGGAGCGCTTAGCAAGAGCCTGACAGGACAAAGAAAGGATTCCACCAGAAAACATGAGCAAAAAAGATTGCGAGTGCTCATCTGGAAGTTCCAGACAGTTCCAGAGTCTGCAGAACTTGTAAAGCAAACTCACAAGAAAAGTTCTCATTTTTAGATTTGAAATTTAATAATGATATGAAAACACACATTACTTTACTCTTGAAAACATAAATGCAAGTTACTCTCCATCAATAAAAACATTAACTGTGGGGACAGTTGAGGAAAAGACATCATGGAAAAGGAAGGTTGCTAGGCAACATAAGTCACTGTGGGACTATGAACCAAAGCTGTGCTTTGCTCTTCCGGTGGTGTTCAAGGAGAATACCCACCTACCATGTGGCCAAAGGGAGGTGACTAGGATACAGCTACCAGGGGACACATACTAGTTGGTGTGCAGACAGCATTAATGATGTCAAAGTCTTGAGTCAAATATCATGGGTCATAAAGTTATAGGCAGTGAAGTGTCCTTCCATAGTCTAAGTCTAATGCTAAATAAAATGTCCGTGCAGGAAGGAATGAACTGGTTACTCCTGGCTGTGGTGTGCATCTGTAACCCAGCACTCTAGGAGGCCGAGGCAAGAGGACTGCAGGTTGAAGGCCATCCTTGTCTCAAAACAGAAAATGGTAAATAATAAGCTGGAGATACAGCTCCGTGTGAAGGCTTTGGGTTCAATCCCCAGTACCACCAAAAAGGAAAACTCAGCTGGGTGTGGGGGTGCATGCCTATAATCCCAGCACTCAAGAGGCTGAGGCAAGAGAGTTGCTGTGAGTTTGAGGCCAGCCTAGACTACACAGTAAGTTCAAGGCTGGCCTGGACTACACACTGAGACCTAGTCTAAAAAAAAAAAAAAATGTTCCTACCACTCTCAGCCCACAGGAAAGGCCTTAGGTAGTCTGCACAATAATGCTGGCGGCTGAGCACCAAGAGCCCTGAAGGCGCAGGGGAGAGGAGGCAGGATGGGGTCACTGGAGGCAGGGCAGGTCCTCGATTACACAGGTACCAGGACACAGGTTCAGATCTACTGGACTTCAAAGCTCGGTCCCTGGCCCCCTCCACATCAGCTCAGCAGGCTACAGCTACCAACAAAGCCCCGAGGGTCTGCTTCTGTCCAGAGGTGAAAGTAGAGGCAAACATCACAGGACAGCACCAAATTCCAGCCACATCCATCTTCCCAGCGTCCCTCTGTCCCCTTATTCCCTTCTCCTCACCCTGTGCTTGTGGGAACTCAGTGGCTCTGTTACCAGAACACAGAATAGCCCCAAGGAGGCCCATCAAGATGCCCTAATTGAATTGTGGGTGTTTCAGAGATTTTGATATTATAACAAGCCAGACCATGGATTAATGAGATTGCTGCCTGAACAAACTGTTTGTACCCAACTGACTTTTAGGCTATATCTAGAATTTTTTTGGTCATTTAAACACCAAACCAGGTGGACTACATAGGGATATCATAGATTACCAGTGATCACTATTGTTACAACTGAGCCAAACCTACTCATCCGGAGAACGGTTGACTCAGTTCTATTGAACTTAAACTACTCTTGTAAAGTAGAAAGAATGGGACAACCCAACTAAAGTTTAACATTATTAAATCTTAGCCGTCCTCTCTCCCAATCTCCAACTCTCATGTTCAGCTAAGCAACATTCCATCCAGTGCACTGACGTCTCACATGTGCAAACCAGTCATGTTCACAACTGTTACTTCACAGAGCTGTGGTCCGTGCGTCTCTGCACACCACGCTGGCACCAAGGCAAGACGATGAACTTTACACGTTTTCTAACATATGGACTAGATTGTTAGAAGGTGATCTGTGTCCTAAGGACAAAACCAGTTTCTGTTTAACATGACCTAATTCCTGGGAGGGAAAAAAAAAAAAAGTGCTACATTTTGATCCCTTTCTAAGTAGAGAGATTATAATTATAATAGCTTTGTTTCTAATTTGTTTTATTTAAAGCCTAGAGTTATCTCTTAGTAAGGAGGACAGGAGAATGATCTGAAAGCTCCAATATAGAAAGATTTTATGGTAGGATGAATTGATAAATTGTTAATGGCTTAGTGATGTCTTCCCCAACAGAAGCCACTGAAATAGGAAATAAATATGGAAATAAAAAGTTCTCACTTTAAATGGGCACATTTTTCTTTTGTATGATTGAGGGTCCTGGTAGCAAAAGGCAAAAATTTCTGTTCCTGACCATTTGAAAAATCAGAGTTGCTCTACTTCACAGAATCATTAAAGAAATAAAATGAAATGGCTAAATTGTACTGCCACTTAAGATGCACATTCAGCATGCCATGCAGCAGCTACGCAGAA
>PVKB01005730.1:41031-86395 GCA_004027205.1 Ctenodactylus gundi
TTTTTTTTTTTTTTTTTTTTTTTTTTTTTTTTTTTTTTTTTTTTTTTTTTTTTTTTTTTTGCAGTACTAGGGATTGAGCTAAAGGCCTATACATTGGACTACATCATGTGTCCTTTTCCAAAAACTATGTATTTCGAGACAGGGTCTCACTAAGTTGCCCAGGTAGGGCCCAGACCTGCAAACCTCCTGCCTCAGCCTCCATGAGTGCTGACATTACAGGCCTGGGCCACCACACTTGGCTACCACTCATTACTGGTTAATTTCAGGTTTTCTTTTTTTCCCTGAAGACACAATAGCAACAAAGACCCTAGGGCTAAGAAAACAGGAGGAGGAACTTCCTGAAAATGGATTTAAGCTCCACACTACAAGGGTGCCCCAGATGAGAGAGACCCAGCGAGAACAATCTCAGGTCCACATGTGGCCCGCATGACTCTTGACCGTCAAGAAGTTTTTCTCAAGAAGGACCATACTCATTTCAGAAGCCCTATGGGCACATGGGAGCCTCTGTCAACATTTCTACCACAAAGACACCCAACTGACTCTCACGATCAGTATTCCTCACAATTTTTGTCTCTGGAAATCTCTTAACTCACATCCCTTTATATCCGCCAAACCTAACATTTCACGGAGACACTTTGGAAAACACGGCTCCTGACTGAACATACATTCCTGTGTTTACAAAGACAGCCCCAGGGAGTGTCGAGAAGCTTTGGCTAGAACCCTGACATTCCAGAATAATAATTTCTTTTACACACTGGGAAATAATCTAAGGTACGTACACAACAATATTTTATTTTAAAGTAATCTAGGCTGGGGATGCAGCTCAGCGGTAGACCACATCAACAGCATGCATGAATTCCTGGGTTCGATCACCTACACTGAAAAAAGACCAAAAAAACCCCAACACAAACAAAAAAGCTATTAGTAAATAAAGACAAACAGGGCTATGCTACGGGCCTTGAGTAAGGAAAGGAGCCTGACTTCTTAGCGCCACCTAGCAGCCCTCCTCTCCCTCCATGGGCACCAGGCCAGAGGAACAACAGAAGAGAAGCCGGGGAAAGCCATCTATAGTAGTTCCAATCTGACTTTATTTTCTTCGGAGAGGCACCTCGGCATTGCTACACTTCTCCTTGGAAGAAGGAATGAGGAACTTCTGCAGCAGGGCAGGGGTGCTTGGGAGCCACCCTCATCCACTCCGCCTCTACCAAGCAAGTGAGATGCGGCTACAGAAAACCCAGAAGTACCCCAGATATAAAGCATGCACGGGATTATGAAGAAAAATAACTCGACAATTTTATATTATATGTTAAATCATAGTATCTTTGATATGTGCATAAAGAAGCTATGTTACTGAAATAATGCACTTTTATTTTTTATTTATTTATTTTTTCAGACTATGCCTTGCTCTTTAGTCCAGGCTGGTCTGGAGCTCACTATGCAGCCCAGGCTGGCCTCAAACATAATCTCCTGCCTTAGCCTCCTAAGTGCTGAGGTTACAGGTATGTACGACCACACCTGGTTTATGTGAATTGAACCCAGGGCCTTTGCTTGCCAGACAACTACTTTAACTGCTGAGGTAGTTGTTAAATGCATCTAAGTAAGGTACACTGAAGACTGCTCTCTAAAGAGGCACCTGAGACGTTTCAAACCATCACAACTCAAGACAACACTCGGGGTAGAGATTATCCGGGGTCCTTTCTGTCCTTTCTGCTCTGGAGGCTCAGGGCCCATACCTGTGCAGGCTGAAAGCTGGTTGGAGCTTTGAATCTATCCCGCTAGATGCCAACTGCAGGTAGATCTCAGTGGGTTTCCAGATTTACGATCCTGGTTCTTTATCCCATCACAGCGGATACCACAGTAAAAACTTCAGGGAGAATTTTAAAAAGAAAATGAATACTTAAGCTGCTTACGTTTGAACAAAAAGAAAACAGCATTTGAAGAATACTAAATCAAAACCCAAAAGCAATGGTGGGGATCATGGGAATTTCTATCTTATTTATTTTTGTGGTTCTGGGGTTCAAACCCAGGGCCTTCACAGTCAGCTACAAGCCCCAGTCCATTTTTATTTTTGAGACAAAGTCTCCTTAAATCACAAACCTACCCAGACTGGGCTTGAATTTGTGATCCTTCTGCCTCAACCTCCTGGAGTGCTGGGATTGCAGGCCTACGCCATTAGGTCACCTCCAAGGGGATTTTTTAAACAAATGTTCTTTGCCCTGCAATCACACTAACACAATAGTTTTGCCCTTGTTGACCCTAAGGGAAAAAATAGGCTTCTTACGAACAAAGTCAAAAAACTACTAATAAGGGGTCAAAGTGGCAGAAAAAGGCACAGGGCTTCTCCTGGGGGCTGGCTGGCTGGCTGTTTCTTGGACCCTTGGCCTTCTCCTCCAGCCTGTTCAAGTACAGAGAGTCTCTGGGGTTCCCTCAGAAGCCACAGAGCCCCAGGTGCGCCACCAGCCTGATTGCGGCATACAGAGGCTGTAGGTCCAAGTCCACCCAGCACAGAGGCCTGAAGGGGTGGAGGGCAGTCTGTGTGTTTCTCACTAGCCCGGTGCCCCTTGCATCTGGCAAATGCCCATCCCACCCACTCCTCCAAGGGAAGAGGCCAGTGATCACTTTCAGCCGCCTGGGTGCCCGCCCCACGCCCATTTGCCCCCCTCCCCCAACCCCGTCACATAAGTCCTGTTCAGGGCCCATCCTGGGCTCTCCACATTCAGAATGTGGGGGTCTGATTACAGTGAACCGCAGGCTCCGTGAGCGTGCAGCCAGCATCGTGAGTCGCAGGGCACTCCACGTTTCCGAAGCGCTTCCTGCACGCTTTCAGGACCAGCTGCAAATCTGCCTAAAACTGGCTCCACCAGCGTCTCCTGGGTGCCAGCGCCTCTGCTGGCTCTGGGAGGAGGAGCCGACTAAATGCACAAATACCCCGGACATTTCAGCAGGGCCAAGAATTGCATCCTGCCCGGCTCAGACGCTTCACTGCTGGGTTGTTTTGAGGAGGAAATTGGGAGGCAGGGGAGGGACCCGTGTGGCAGGGGTGATGCAGAGCCGAAGTCATTCCAGAAGCAGCTTTAGCACGGAGCTTTCAGGTAATAGGGCAAATATGACTCTCTGTTCTTTTTTTTTTTTTTTTAGGTTGTCTCTATGACCTCAAAGCCAGGTGTGCACTACCGCTGAGCTAAACCCCAAAGTACTAGGATTACAGGTGTGCACCACCATGCCTAGCTAATTTTTTTAAAATATTTTTTTAGCTCAGTGGTAGTGCACACCTGAGTTTAAGGTCATAGGGATGACCTAAAAAATGTCATTAAAACTAAAAGTAACCTTTACTAATAAAAAAAAAATCTTAAAAATCTAGGAAATGAGCTGTGGTATTTTTTTAAATAGCTAGGCATGATGGTGCACACCTGTAATCCTAGCACTTTGGGAGGCTGAGGCAGGAGAGTGGTAATTTCAATCCAGGCCTGGGTAACTTACTCAAAAGGAATTGGGACATAGCTCAAAGCAAAGGTCCTGGGTTCAATCTCCAGTATCATTAAAAAAAAATTTAGAGGCAGGTTATCGCTAAGTTGCTCAGGCTGCCTCAGCCTCCCAAACTGCTGGGATCCCAGACATGTACCTCTCTCGTCCCCATACCCTAACAATTGATGGATTCATTCTATTTTAAGCTTCTGCTCCCCGCTGTCTTTTTCCAGCCTAGATACAGGCCTCTGTGGCTTTGGGGCTCTACTCCAGGCTGTCTCCTTGGGTGTAGGCCACCAAGAGTGGAAGGAGAAGACAGGTCTCTCCCTCCCTGAAAAGAGATGTACAGGCCCTCCTTGGCTGCTGAGGGGTCTGCAGGCTTTATGTGGAAAGACTAGGCCCTCCTCATGGCGTGAAGTTAAGCGGTTCACCATCAACAGCTACCCTAGCTCTTTATAGTCAGTTGTGGGCTGACTTATGTCCCCCTCAAAATTCCTCTAGGAAAGCCTTTACCTCCAGTACCTCAGAATCTGACTGTACTTGAAGATAGGACTTTTAAGGAGATATGAAGTTAAAATTAGGCCACTAAGGTAGATTCTAATCTAATCTGACCGGTGTCCTTATTAAAGAAAGGAGATTAGGACACAGACAATATTCACACAGACCTGGGAAGGACCCTCAAAAGGTATTGGTCCTCCTGTCCCAAGTTCAGGAACAAAGCCAGTATGTCTCCTTTCACTACTTCTGTGTCAGAAGTCCTAGCTAGTGAATAAGGCAATAAGAAGAAATAAAAGGCATACAATCGGAAAGAGGAATAAAAGGGTTCTCACATATAACCTCATTGGCAATACAGAAAGTTCCAAAAAATCTACAAAAACAAAAATTTAAAAGAATTCAAGAATGAACAAGCATGATTGTAGAAAATGAAGTCAATACACAAATATCAATTGTGTTCCCACATATCAATGCTAGCAATGAATAATAGGAAAGGAAAAAAATTGAAATGTGGCTCTACTGAAGTATGGCTCTAACAAGACAAAACTGAAATATATAAGCATGGCTCTAAATTAAACTTAAGTAAGAATCTAGCAAGACATGTACAGGATCTATAGACTGAGAGTAACAAAAAATCTAATTAAAGAGATTGAAGATGATCCAAAGAAAAAGACCCACGATGTTCATGTATTAGAAGACCCAGCGTAGCAAAGGATCTTCCCAATTTGATCTATATACTGTACGTCGCACAGCCCCGGTGAAAATATCAGCAGGACTTTTTGTAGATATAAACAGGCTGCATTTCAAACTCGTATGGAAAGACAAAAGAACTGGAACAACTTAATTTTGAAAAAGAATGAAGTTGGAGGAATCACTCTACCTGTTTATAAAACTTACTATACAGCCCCATCTGTCAAGATGGCGTGGCCATATTGAGGACACAGGTTTGGAGCTCAGTGGAACAGACCAGCCCACATATAATGATTAGAGGTTTTTTTTTCAAAGGCACAATTCAATGAAGAAAGGATAGTTGTTTTATCAAATAGGCTTGGAATAACTGGGCATAGTTATGGGAAGATGAACCACAATCTCACCTTAGATAAAAAGTGAGTCAACTCTTGATCTAAATCTTGAATGGAGACATTTTTTGCTGAGCACCCGCTCACACAAAGCTGTTCATGGAAACTTCATGGGTCCACTCGGGGCCTCACTAGTCAGTCTTGAACTCTTCTGTTTAAACTGCCCATCCTCATCCTGAAGCTGTTCTGTTCAGCCAACCTGGACCCCTGCTGTTCCTATCAGCATCCTGAGCACCCTCCACCGGTGACTGTCTTCTCTCCCCCATCGCCCTTCCCCCTTGCCCCTCCCTCAGACTTGAGAGTTCTTTCCTCTGTGTCCTTCCCACGCAATCGTTCATTCCCACCTCCCTGTGCTTCCGAGTGCTGCAGACCCTGGCTTGGAATACGACATTACTCCAAGATCACCCAGTTCTCTAGACAACTCTCCTGCAAAAAATAAAAACAAAAACCAAACCAATCCCCTACCCCCATAAACAACTCTTCCAAGAAGGCTTTCTTAAGATTTTTTTTCACCATATTGACCTATGACATTTCCTCAACTAATTTGCTGAATTTTTATTTGTATAGGCATAGTGCATTGCCCCATTTTTTGATTTATGCCTGTTGGGAATTTACATTTTTGGTCATCTTTCACATTTATGCATTGGGTACTATTTGTCTCTGACCATTCTGGCTGGAAATTTCTTCTCGAAAACACCTCATGAATGGGCTGCATCTCAACAGTTACCAAATACATGATTATCTAGTGACTGAGACAAACTCTCCAGCTATCAGAAAGAAGCAGAAAGATATGGGCCTCCCGTGAAGAGGAAGGCACTCCTCAGGGTTCCCGATGGGACTGGCCTTTCTGAGTCTCCACTCAGGAAGAGCTGGGCACTGAACCTGCCCGTGACCCAGGAAACTATTTTACTTATATTCAGGGCATCTGCCAGACCCAGGTGACGAATAGCCAGGAGAGAGGAGCAACCCTAAGTAGAAGGCGGAAGCTGAGAAATGACACCAAACGTGACCCACGTAAGGGCCGTTATCTCTTGAGCCCCAGAACCGGGGACCGGATGGTGACATGAAGAACGTCCGCAGTGAAGGCATTCCTACGCCTTGAAGATGTCGTGTGCTGGGGCTTGTCTCACCTTCCTACGCAAATAAAAAGGGGGCAAACGGGAGTTAAGTGGTGGCGCATGCCTGTAATCCCAGCACTTGGGAAGCTGAGGAAGGAGGATTGCCCTGAGTTCGAGGCCAGCCTGGACTCCATAGTGAGCTCAGGATCAGCCTGAACTACACAGCAGACCACATTTAAAAAAAGAAAAAAGTCACCTTCACCTTCCTGTGGATTTTCACTCAAGAGGGAGATGAGAGTGTCCTCAGGGAGAAAGTGATGGCAGCAAAACTCAGTTCTAGGTTTAGAAGCAAAACCAGATCTTGAGGTTCAGAGAATGGGCTACCTTTTTGGCAGGAGGGGGATACTGGAGACTGAGCCCAGGGCCTTCATAGCTGAGCTACGTCCGCAATCAATTTTTGATTTTTGATTTTGAGACTGAGTCTCACGTAAGTTGCTAAATTCAAACTCTGATCCTCTGCCCCGGCCTCCCCGGGTGCTCAGAGGGCAGGCCTGCAGCAGCACAGAGCCAGGCGGGAATGGGCTGCTCTTGTTTTTACTAGCTTCTTCCAATTCCTAACTGCCTTAAAATCCCCAAATGCTTCTGTTGGCTATCTGGAAGTCAGAATTTCTGATTCAAAATAGAGACGAGGCCTCCCCTCACCCTTCCCCTGAGCCTTTTGAATTTTTCTCTGGTTTACTCGTAGCAAGTGGGACATTTCCCAAACAGGAAACTGTGTCATGAAGCCTTGTTAGAACATCTTTCCATTCAATGTTTGTTGTTGTTGTTTTTAACCCAGATCGTTCAGTGTGAAAAGTCCCAACTGAAGAGTTAGGAGGGAATGTTGCCGACACATCAAATTTTCACCATAAAATCTCTCCGGACTTCCAGCCCACAGGAAGGGTTCCCGAGAACATTTAACTCCACCTGAAACTGACTATCTGCACGCAGCAGGGTGGCTGGCTCAATACAAGGGAAGGGAGAAGCCATGTTGATGGTGGCTGCCGCTCATACACACCTGTCACTGAAGCCTTACAATGACTGTGTCTCTCCAACACCCGATGTAGCTGGTGCCAGGAGAAGAGGCTGCTGGGGAGGGGGTTACTGGAGAGGGGGCTCCTGGGAAGGCAGCTGCCTCTGGTGATGCTGAGGTTTATCATTTCACCCTACACTTTCCATCTCTTCAGTACTCGGGATGTACATGAATACGAACGTTGGGGCAGGAAAGAGAAAAATGCCACAGGGGCATTCATCTCTGATTTAGGGGTCTGGCTGCAGTTTGGATCTGGCTTTGCTGTCGAACACTTGGGCCCCAGGTGGGAGCTATTAGGAAGGGACAGAATCTTCTAGAAGGCGGGGCCTAGTGGGAGGCCTGTAGTCTTTGGGACTTGGCCTTGAAGAGGAATAGGCAACTTCCGTCTCTTCCTCTTTCACTTACAGCCCTGTGGTGAGCAGTTCTGTTCACCACACACTCCTGCTGGCTATGACCCGAAAGTCTGGCCCACCCTGACGTGCATTCTCACTGCAGGCCCAGAGCACCAGGGCTAACTGATCATGAACTGAAACTGCTGAAACCATCAGCCAACATAAACCATTTTCTGTAAATTACAGATCTCAGGTATTGTTCCAGAAATTGGAAAGCTGGTTAACACGTTCACTTATACACAGAGGCGGGTCCTTTCGATCTTGATAAGAAATTAAACCAAGCCCCCATGCTTCCTTTTGATATCTACTAGGGATAGGAGTATTACCTGCCCAGCAGCCCAGACAAGAAGATAACCTGAAAGGCAGCAAAGTCAGCGCGGAGCTCCCTGATGCCTGCTTCTGAATGCAAAGAACCGCAGCAGACTAGCTGCCAGGAATTTCTTAATTGAGAAGAATCTTTCAATAAAGAAACCGCAGCTTTTCTTTGCATTTTAAAGGATCTTCCTTATCTTTTGAGGAAAAACAACATATTATTGTGAATTGTGTAATACAGAAAAATGTACAAAGCCACCCATATATAGCATGATGACTATTACAAAGCAAACTGCCACATAGCCACCACTGACATCAGAAGCCAGGGCATCAGAACACTGCCACAGTTTCCCTTGGGGCTCTTCTAAAGAATCCTCTCGTTTCGACTTTAAGGAATCCAGCACTGAATGTCTTTTAAGTTTAGGGCTAGGAGCTTTGATATTTTTCCTTTCTCCTTGTAGTTCATCCCCAACAGGGTTTGTAAATTAAATGCCTATAATATCTATGCGCACTGAGTCAGTGCCTCATTCTCTTCCTTCCTTCCTTCCTTCTTTCCTTCCTTCCTTCCCTCCCTCCCTCCCTCCCTCCCTCCCTCCCTCCCTCTCTCCCTCCTTCCTCTTTCTGCTTTCATTCTGTAGTACCAGGGATTGAACTCAGGGCCTTGTGCATGCTAGGCAACAGTCTTATTGCTAAGCCACACTCACTCTCCCGTCTGAAAGCTTTATTCTGGAGTGGGGACCACGAAGTTACCCAGACTGGCTATGTACTTGGGATCTTCCTGTCTCAGCCTTTTGACTGGCGGGAATTACAGGCAACATGGTATCTAGACGGAACTTACTTTTAACAAAACAATTATTTAAGGATTTGAGCAGGATAAACACAAATTAAAATGACAAAAAGTGGCTTCTCACGCCCTGAAATGTTAGCAGCATAGTCTTTTCCAGAACACCAGGATGTGTGGGACCTTGCACCCAACAGGATCACATAGCCACTTCCCCCTTCTCAGGGGGCAACAGCAGCATCTGTTTTGGTTCAGTGTGGTTTTTCCACCTTTGAAGGCTGTAAAATAAACTAAAAATTGTAGGGATGGATGTTTTTAAATTTAGAAACTTCATTCACAGGCTGCCCTTCAATCAGATGCATAACTAGTTTAGAACTGAGGTTTGAGGACAATTACACTCATAAGGAGATAAGCTAGTGCTCAACCATAGACAGAAAGTGAAGGTACCAGATAGTTCTACAGCCAGACAGAGTGGGCATGCCTGTATTCACAGCACTCAGGGAGGCTGAAGCGGGGAACCTCAAGTTCAAGCCTAGCCTGGGCAATTTACTTAGACCCTGTCTCAAAAATAAACAATGGGTAGAGATACAGCCCAGTGTGAAGGCTCCTGCTACCACACACACAAAGGAAGTTCTAGCTGCCTGTGGGCCAGCTTTGTTACCTGGACATCCTCCTTTGTTCCCTGAGCTGTTCTGTGTTTCTTAACTGAGTGCATCTGTGTCTGAGTAATTGTAGAAAAGGAAAACACACTCATGCTTATCAGTGTTGATGCTTATGTGTGACTTCTTAGTTAGACTCAAAATGTGGAGAAAATCCAACTTTAGACTTCAGACGAAATTATTACACATACTTTATAATTTAGGAATACAAAGCCACGTGTCAGGATATCACATTTGTTTTTAGTCTTTTTTTTCACTTTTGATTCTTCTAGGTGTTATGGAGTGCAATTTCAAAGCGAGGGCCAGAAAAAATTACAAGTTCTTTAAGGGGGAGAAAATGGAAAACTGACAAGAGGTCTTTTGGAGGCGGGCTCTTTGTTCTCCTTCCTTCCCTGAGGAGGCTGCTCCAGCAGGGCCAGGGCTCCCCGCAGAGCCTTACTTTCCACACAGCGCTATCTAGTGGTACTGACTGTGAAATTGTTTTTTATTTCGCCAAAGACTGAAAAATCAGAAATTCCAGTTGGGAACAGATTTGACAAGTCATTACTCATATTTATGGGAAGTGTAAATGCCAGATGACGAGTCATTTGGCTAGATTATATTCCAGAAATCACACCCCCTATTCATTATGGCCTTGTTTTTTGCCTCTGCACAGAGGTTGCCTGAGGAGAAGCCTACACCCTGGAGTGTGAGGATACACAGGCCAGCCCTGCCCACATTTACCCTGAGCTCCCAGGAGAACATAGTGAATAGAATCTGGGCTGTACCCAAGGAGGATCGGAGGAGGAAGCTGGCAGCACCTTTCCCCAGGCACCCTGGTACCCAGTAGTGTTTATAGGAACATAAACACTAGGAAGGAAGTCAAGAGTCTGGTTTCAACTTTCCTCTCAAGATAAAAGAAAAAAAAAAGCCTACAGATAGATTATAGCTTTGCTGTTTTGTCTTGTTTCCTTTAGACTTTTCTTTGCTCTGCATGATAAAAAAAAAAAAAAATCAGACCTGGGCTGGGCTGCTTGGTACATGCCTGTAACCCTAGCACTCTGGGAAGCTGAGGATCCCAAGCGTGATGAGGATCCCAAGCGTGAGCCCAACCTGGGCAACTTAACAAGATCTCGAGAATGAAGCCCGGTGTGAAGGCCCTGGCTCAATCCCCCTTACAGCAAAAGCAATCGATTAATCAATGAGTCAATCTTTCAGACCTGGCAATAACCACGTTTTGGGTGTGCAAAAGTCCCATACTGAACATAATGCCAGTGATTTTAAAAGGCATGTGAGAAGAAGAATAATGAACCACAATAAAAAGGCTTCTCCTATTCCTTCTTAAAAGCATATATCCATGGATGTTTCCATATATAGTCTCCCATACATCCAAGGCCTTGACAGCCGAGCAGAGCAGGGAGAAGGCTCAGTCAGAAGGAGCCCTGGTAAGTCAGAGGAGCTCAGCTCAATGGCAACACAGGGAGGACGGGAGGACCTGGCAGGTCTCCGTTGTAGCCACAATCTCCACCTTCTTGGACTGACTGCACAAATGCACAGAGGCTGACTGTCAGCAGGCAAGGCCAGGAGGTTCCAAGCTGGTGAGGAGAATGCTGGGATGGGGAGGGAGGTTGGGGCCTGGTTGGGACACTGGACCCAGAAACCTCCAAAGATCCCGTGATCAGATGACTTTGATTTGCCACACTCTTCCCCTTTGGAATCATACATGAGTAGAAACAATCTTTCCAATAATTCTAGGTAAACTGAGACTGCCCTAGAATGTTTATCATGAATTCATGATAATGTTTGGCTTTATAAAAGGAAGAGTGAGAAGAGGTAGGCCGAGAAAATGAGAAATCAAAGAATTAATGTTATAGAAAGTGTATGTGTATGCATGAGTGTGTGTCTGTACAGTTGTACTACAAAAGAAATAGTCAGCTTCCTGCTCTTGAACTTAGATAGCCTCTTGGCCGTGCTTCATGAGCACAGCCATGACCATACTGAGACACTAACAGGAAAACAAAAGCACCGCAACAAGGCTGCCAGGGCTTCTCAGGTACCTGTTTTGGTCAAAGGGATTGAGAAGAGTTGCTGAAGAAGCTTGTTTTCTGACGTTCTCAGGACCACAAACACATCAGCAGGGAGGGTGTCTCTGTTTTTCTCAAGAACCCCAGAAGCGTCATATAATACCTGCAACCCAAACAGCAAATGACAATTAGCCAAGGCAGCTATCCATTTTGCAGACACCAGCAAGTTGGGTGGTCTGTCATTATTGACCTTCCACATAAAATTCCCATTGATATAGGCAGATAGTTAAATCCAGTGTACCAGATGGAGGCGGAGAGATTTTAATTTTAATAGGTCAACTTAGTTTCTTCTACAGTTGTCCTTGAACTCTGAATATTCACATCAGATTATGATTAAAATACATAGTGCAAAGCATCTGTCCTATGAGGTCAACTCTATGATCATCTCCATTTTCCTGGAGGGCAAACTGAGGCTTAGGAGGAGGTGGAATAATGTGAGTAGAAGGCAGGTGTCAAACCCTAGTGTTGGGCCCTCACCGAATTCTCGCTGCCCCCAGAGGTACTCATGCACCTGAGTCATTACCCAAGGATGTCCAGGGCCTTTTAGTCCTCAAAACAGACAGGATCTAGCTCAGAGAAATTTTAAGAAATATCTTAAGCAGGAGTCCTCAATCCTGTAGGGGAGAACCAGGGAACAGAGCAGGAAGTGAGCAGCAGGCCAGTGTGGACAGCTTCCACCGTGTTTACAACCATTGCTCCCATCAGCACCTCAGCTCTGCCTCCTGTTAGATTATCTGTGTCACTACAGTCTCAAGGAGCAGGAACCCTCCTGAACTGTGCATTTGATGGAATCTACGTTGCATGTTCCTTGTGTAATCTAATGCCTGGTGATTGGAGGTGGTACTAAGGTGGTGACACTAGCACTACTCCCTTCCCCCGATCCATGGAAAAATTGTCTGATTCCTGAAAACTGATTCCTGAAGCCAATGAGTTTGAGGACTGCAATCCTAGAAAATCCCTTGTCCACAAATCAGAGGTTTGTTTATTTCAATGCTAAGATATGAAACCAGGGGCACTTCACAACTGAGCTATATCCTTAGCCCTTTGTTATTTTTTTTTATTTTGAGACAAGTCTTGCTAAGTTGTTAAGTCACCCAGGCTGAGCTCAATTTTATAATCCTCCCGTGTCAGCTTCCCAGAGTCCTGGGATTACGGGTATTATAAATCAGCTTTGAATGACAAATGAATTCAGCAAAGGACACAGATCCCAGGGAGAAAAGGGACAAACGAGAAAGGAAGAGATGGGTAGGAAAAAAAAATGGGTGAAGGGATGAGAGGCAAAGAGAGACGACAGGGAGAAGCAGAGGGCAGAGGAAGGGGGGCGGTGGGGAGGCGCCAGGATAGATGTCGGTATCTCAGATTTGGGGGACATTGCTGTGTAGTCAGACAGTAGTGCTAAGATAAATGAAGCATAAAGGGCAAAAATTGGACCTTGATTTCTAACCAGGATCCAGAATAAAGTACTAGTGGGCAGAAACACAATACCGTCTTTTTATGAAAACTGCCTTTTGATCAACATCTATCAGATGAAATCAGTTTTAATAACAAGGGTATGAATATGACAGGTGATTTTGGCATACCTTATATCTATAAAATAATCCCAAATGCCTTTTACTGAACTCCTGCCCACTTCCTGGATTCAGGCCCTCAACAAATCCTGCAGGAACCTGTTAGCCACAATTCAATTGGCTCCTCCGGGAGTAACAGGAGCAATGAGTTGTTGGCTACAGGACGAAAGAATTCCCAGCATTGGTCACTAATCTGCTGCTGCAAACTTGAAATTGAGACAGACGCGGGGTGTGTGAGAAGTGGAAATTTCAGTTAGCACTGCAAAAGCTGAGTGTCTGGATGATGAGGTACAACTTATTTCCCTTTCACCTGGACATTTTTGGTGGCCTGTACACATGTGTGAAGTGGTAGAAATTGGGCCCCACAGTGATGTTGACCCTCCGCCACTACCTAGCCATCCAATGTAAACCGGGGAGTTAGCTGTCAGTTCTGGGCCGCTTTCAGGTGAGAAGCAGACGGCAGCTCCTTGGGCCACCCTGGCGACAGTTTCTACACCAGGGCAACTGTCGGTGCGCACCACCTCTGAGGACATTTGGGAATTACAATTAGAGGATTGAGAAGGATTAAAAGGAGAGAGAAGTCTGCAAGCAATTTCACAAGTGTCACTGGCAGAGCCCTGTGGACACTCACCCTCTGTCGGTTCAGGTGTAATAAAACGCTCGCCTCACCTTTCCTGCGTAGTGCTGGATGCCAAAGCTCAGCTCCACTCCTTTGGGCCTCCAGAAGTATCTGCATCGCAGGTTATCTTCAAATTTATCTGCATGGATTTTTACATTGGAAAGTTACAATATGAACCGTTTTCTCCTTCAAGCAAAAACGTGGTCCTGGAGCACAAGAGACCCAGCTGTGCTGGGCTTCCAGCCCAGCCTGATACGACCACTCTGTGTACCAACGTGGAGGAAGATCCCCGTTCGTGGGCATGTTTGAGCATGTCTTCCTTTATGTGTTTAGCATCATGTTCACTGTCAGGCCGTGCACTGAGAAGGCGAGTTCTGTGTCTCTGGGAACTCCCAGCATGGGCACCGAGGGTACCTCAGGCTTTGCTCTGCAGTTTCAGAACTACGTGGATGTCGTGCAGAAGGCCGACAACTCTGATCTAACCTCACTGTGGCAAACTGTGATGATATTATAAGTTAAAGAAGACCATGGAGGACCCCAAATTCCATTTCCAAAAGTGATTCTTTCCTTTAAATCAGTTGTTAAAAACGTAAAACTTTCTGCCTCTCTCACAAAATTTTGTGCCTTGTTGCAGGGGTAGCTAAGAGCCTTCTTCCTCTCTGAGATGAGACAGAAGGGCCCAATGCTTCCCAAAAGGCATTTTTATTTTTCTGCCCCAAATGTCTCACAGCCAGCTTAGCTCCATCAGGCTCCCCACAGCAACTCGGAAAGACACCTGTTTTGGAGGCACTGAGCTTTGGTCACAGATTTCTATGATTTCTCTGGACGATGCCACCTCTCTGTAGCCCTCCTCAGTTACCACAAGGGGCCACACTGGCAAGCAAGCAAAATGTGACCCCGCAGATGCGTGACTTTTCCTGTGTAAGTTGCCTCCCCATATTCTTGGTGAGTTCAGTCCACAGGCTATTTCCCCATATGCTGCAGTAGAAATCCGAAGCCTTTTCACTGGTATATTTGGGTTTCACTTTGTTTTTGTACTAGAAATAGAACTCACGGTTTTCACTCTGAAATACACGTCGCCAGCCTACTTCTTTATTTTTGATTTTGAGACAGTTGCTAAGTTCCCCAGCCTGGCCATGGACTTGTGATCCTCCTGCCACTACCTCCCGGATGCTGGATCATCCCTGTGCCACTGGGCCTCACTTTACTCGTGATTTGTCTCTTGAGTTAAAACATGCTAACGCTACCAGCACTGTCTCTGATGCAATAAGAGCTGGTAGCACCAAAGGCCACAGGCACCAACAGTCACCAGCAGCCGGGCTTGGGGACACTGAAGGAAGCCAGCAGGCGAGAATGATGCAGAGCAGTAGAGAATTGCTAGGAGCCCCCACCTCTGGCAGCCAGAAGCGTTACTGAGGCCTAGGGTAGCTGCTCGCTCTTGCCAGTAGCACTACAAGAGTTGACAAGAACTTGCACTCAAAGCTCAAGGCTCTTAACTGCTATGCCCTGCTAATCTGTGATTTCTGTACGAGTTGAGCAAGAACCCTTGGCTGACTGGTATCACCTTGGAAGCTTCCCTGTTATAAGGCCCTGAAGAAGAGGGAGGACAATGGTGACAGTCATCAGCAGTGGGCACGTACCTCAGGAACTGGGCTGTGTCTGATTACTATCCTACATTTAGTGAAGAGCCCGCGACATGAGGAACCCAGCCACATACTAAAGGGATGCAAAGATTGGGGCCCTGTTGTCCCCAGTATCTCACAGTGTAGGTGAGGAACAACACTCGTGCAAAATTAAAGATTCCAGACGAAGAGTTAAGGAATGGAGAAAAGGAGAGAGCCTCCAGTACTAGGAGGAGCTGCTCTGCCTTCCTCCTCAGATACCCGAACTTCAGGCAAAGGTTTAGAAAGATTAAACTGGCCAGGTGGGTGAAGAGGGGGAAGTGGGAGTCTGAAGGCCAGAGACTAAAAGAGTTTCTCTACTATAAGAACTAACAGAGAAGAGGTAAGTGAGGCCCACGTAAAGATAGGAAGGCAGGAGGTTTAAGGAAGGTGCTAGGTTTACTTAAAGACATGAATTCTACCAGGCCATTTCAATTCCACTGAAAACAAGGCCTATACTTTTGCAACCCAACAGGTAGCCAAAATACCTACGGTAAACTCACTAAAACATTCTCACTCCCCAGGTTCTGTTCTCAGGGTACATATGCCCTTTTCCAAAAGGTACCTACCAACCAGCGTCTGATCTGTTGCTTGGGGAAACCGACTTTCCTCATCTAGAAGTGCCAGCAGGCCCAGGGGTTTCTGAAGAAACATGTCCAAGAGTGGGCGATTGTCCTCATACTCCACAGTGATGGCGTCAACACCCTCATTCTGATATTCCACCTGGAAAAAAATGGATTGTCAGTCTTTCCAGCCCAAAACTGGCCTTGGTACCACCAGGACTCTTTGGTTGGACTTTTGAGGCCTTGGAACTTTGAACACATGTGAAAAACAGGATGTGTTTTATGTGTAAAGAAATCTGCATGTCATGCCTTTAAAGTTGTGTGTTAAGTGTGCTTTGTAGGTGACCTATGACAGGCAGCTCAAGCAAGCAAAAGTGATTTCCCAAAGACTTGGGAATTCTTAGCTTAGAAAGTCATGTAGGAAGGAAGTGAAGATGAAGTTTGTTTTCAATTTTCATGGAAAATGTATTACCTTATACCAGGAAGAAAGCAGACTTGTAACTTCTGTGAAGGAGTAATTTAGGGAAGGAAAACTACAGCTGGAAGGAACATAGTCAAAACACAACTGAATTTTGCGCAGGGTAAGTAGTTGAGAATTGACAGCTGTATCTGCCTCCTATGATAAAACCAATACTGGCACAGTATTTGCCTTTATCTTGTCACAGTATGTAGTGTGTATGTCCTCACTGTTACATTAAAACTACTGTCCCTGCACCCTTGGGGCTTACTTAGAATCTCTGTTGTTGCCTCTTCTATACACAGAAGGGAGTGACAGGACCACCTCACCCACAGTTTTCTTCTAGTTGTATTTTATTTGTGTTGTGTTGTATTTTGCTTTTCACCCACTATTGCAGACTGAAACCAGCCCTTGCTATTTTTTATTTTGACACAGGATCTAAGTTACCATGTTCTCCAGGCTGGCCTCAAATTTGTGATCCTCCTGCTTCAATTTCCCAGAGTGCTGGAATTATCGGTATGCACCACGATGCTCAGCCCCTCTAGTTTTTAACTGTTAAAGTCGGACTAACACAATTCTTGCTTCAAACTGTGGGCAGCTTAGAGACACCTTTCCCATCCAGGTTTCAGAGACTTCTGAGTTCACTGTTACCTGCTCAAGAGCAAACACGTGCTGGTTGAAGTAATACTGGATTTGCTCGTTGGCAATATTTATGCAGAGTTGCTCAAAGGAATTTCTCCGAAAGTTCTCGAATCCAAAAATATCCAGGATCCCCACATTCATTCCATTGTGTGTCCTACTGCAGGAGAGAGGTGAACAAGGCTCCTTAGAGGCAGGAACAGCCTCCTCAAGATGAGAATAGGTATGTCCTCAGTCCATCAACACATGGACCCACCCACACATGGACAGCCACCTCCCCCCACCACGGAGGCAAGGTACAGGTTGTTTTAAAGAATGTGTCCCTTGGGTCTTGTAAAATTTTTTTTTGAGCATCAGAAAACCTTCCTCAGAAGCCCTCTGCTTATGCAGTTCTGCTTATGCGTTCTTCTACTGACCTACTCACACGCTTAACTGGAGGAGCAGCTTCAGACTGTGACATCATCCTTTCCTTCCCATACAGGACTGTGACATCACACCTCCCTCCCCAATACAGGAAGCCACTACAAAACCTGACTGTAGTCATAGCATAAGACACTATGTTTTAAAACTTCTCCTGAGACGTCTCATTTGATTCTCAAGACACAAGGAGAATATTTCATTCTTCTTTTACAGACGGAGACACTGAGACTTAGGGCGTGCGTCTGAGTGAGCCACAGGACTTGGCGTGGACTGGTGCGTCCAGCTCCCGGCCACCTACTTTCTTAACCACTCCACAGGAGTGGCTCTATCAATCTCTCCCCTCTTAGCTATAAACACTCCAGTGCTCCTAGCTCCTTGGGTGTCTTGTAAGGGAGAAAGCCTGAGAGCTTTGTGAAAAAAAACCCTGACAGGAATCGAATGCTTCCTCTTGCCAATGCTAAGAGACACTGTGTGGAGGACAGCTCTCCTGAGGCCGCTGCTTCCCCGGGGACTTGCCATATGTTTTTGTCTGGCTGCAGGAGAGTGTTGATGCGGTTCACAATCCAGTTGAAGAGCCTCCCATACAGGGCTTTGGACATGGCGTCCCGGACGTCTGTGGCCCTGTCCACGGTATTGGCGCGGACGATGGTCTCACCCCGGGTGACCACACAGCGGGATGTGAGGGCCTCCTGCAGCTCTTCTGGGCTGATACAGAGAAGAAAGGCAGCTGCAACAAAGAGTGAGGGTGGGGAACACGGTCACCAGTCATCCAGCGGTTCTACAAGCTTTTATTCAACATCTACGACATGCCGCGCTGTCCTAGGGGCCTTCAGAGTAGAGTTGCCAACTCCAAGATGACCCCAGACAGCCACAGTGGCCCCTAAACTGATCTGAAGGCTCTCCAAAGACGTTTGATGAAATAAAAAAGGGGGAAGCCAGAGGAGGTGGTCTTTTATCAAGTAAGTTGGAGGAATACCTACAGATAACATTCTACTCTTAGTCCTAAAGTGCTAGCACCTTAAAGGCACTGACAGGTACTGCAATGTTACACAGAAAAAATTTACTAAGCCATATTTAAATAAGGTTTTTTATAACTAAGAATTCTCCTTCTTTGTGCCACCTTAAGTACCGAGGGAACTTTAAACATAAACAGGTTTTTTATTGTCCAGTAGATGCTGAGTCAGTGTACTCAGAGCGAGGCCCACTTCCTGTCATTTTTTGTTTTTGATCTTTTTCCCCAAAATTTGTAAAGCAGCTTCAAAAGCAGCCCATGTTGACAACCACTGCCCAGAGTGACTCACCATGATTTTCTTCTTTCAATATTAGGGATTGAATCCAGAGTCTGTGCACTGAGACACACCTCCGACCCTTTTATATTTTTTATTTCCAGACAGAGTCTTGCTAAGTTATTCAATTGCCTAGCAGGCTGGGATCAAACTTGGATCCTCCTGCCTCAGCCTCCCACCGTGCTGGGATTACAGGGATGCATCGCCCCGTCTGGATATCTTTCCTGGGGAGTACCTATCTGCAGCATCTGGAAGGACATCTCGCAGGAACACCCTTCGGGAGACACTAGCTAGAGAACATACCCGGCGCCAGCGGGACCCACAATAGCATCATTGCGCTCTACAGGTTCTCAGACAACTACCAGAGTGAAAGTAACGTGGACGTGGACGTCAGCAGCATAGCACACACGCATCAGATAATTACCATTCTCCAAAGCTTCAGCATTAGGCACCTTGCTTTTGTCGGTTTGGTGTTGAGAGGAGATTGCTGCAAACTCGATGTTCCCAATATTCAAGATCCCAGCCAGAATTCTGTACACCGAGTGCACCTCCTGAAAAGGACAAGAACCACAATGGAAGTCGTTGCCCATCAAACAGGTAAGTCACTAGCCCTACGGGGCACATGCTAGATGGCCACCGGAGTCCACTGGCTCCTATTTTTGTCTGGACATACACAAATTTCCCAGCCTTCCTTGCAGCTGGGAGGTGACATGTAACTAAATGTTAACAGAGGAGCAAGGAAAGGAATGCGGGTGTCCTGTAGCCCAGGCCCTAGTGAGTGAACGTACTTCCCACCCTCTGTCACCTCGTCACTGCTGGCTGGGACTCCACCGTGCCACTGGTAAGGATGCTTTAGACTAATGATGGATTGCGGGGCATAGAGTTGCTCTACAACTTGAGCCACGTTCCTGGAACAGTGATGCAAGAGGGAACTGATCTCCTTTTTTCTTTATACTAAATTTTAGCTTTTTATCCTACATACCACTGGTCCCCAAATTCAGGTATGATCCTTTCTTCAAAGCAAGAAAAGAGATAGTACCAATGGCCTTTGCACCGGGTTACATGCCTTCCCATTTAAAAAACATTTTTTTTCAAGATAGAGGCTCACCAAGTCACTGAGTGCTGGGATTAGAGACAGGTGCCACCACACCTGAATCCATTCTCTCTTTTGAGTAGAGGTTGAATGAAATAGTTGACAGGGTGCCCGTTGATAGCTCACTAGGACATCCCAGTTATGTGATGGAGTATGTGTTATAAAGTATGTTTATCCTTCCAAATGCTTTGAAAGATCACCAGAAGTTATCTAAGACATTATGATATACTAAGAAATATACATTTGGCCCTTGTCCCTAGTTCCTGGCACAAGAGCTTCTAAAATCCTTACAGTTGTCTGAGTGACAAGACTCTTGTTGCTGGCAACTAGTGCTTTTAACCACACGTGAGCTTATATTAGTAGTGGCTCTCGAGGAAACTTTAGAGAGACTGAGGGTAGGAGGGGGGTGCTAGTTCAAGAACCTAATCATGTGACTAGAGGGTTGGAATTTTCACATATTCCCTCCCCCCATCTACCAAACTCTAGTCAGGGGATGAGGCAGATGGAGTTGGTCAGTAATGGCCAATAATCTTCATGCAAATATAATGGGACTGCCACCAAAAAACTTTTAACCAGTGGGGTTCAGAGATTTCCCAGGTACAGGGAGGATGGCATGGCCAGAGACATGGAAGATCTGAGCCCCTTACCCTGGATGTTGCCTTATGCATTTTTCCACTTGCTATTGCTGAGTTTTATCCTTTATGATAAATCTGTAAGTACCATGTTTTCTTGAGTTCTGTGAGCCATTAGACAAGTTATCAAACTCAAGTAGAGAGGCATGGTATACTCTGTTTATAACCAGCTACTTATCTAGGACTTGAACCTTGTGTCTGAAGGGGGTCAGGGTTGTGAGACTGAGTCCTTATCCTGTTGAATCTGATGCTAATTCTAAGGAGAGAGAATGGAAGGGAATGGAATTGACTTGAGTTGAACAGAACTGAGTTGAGTTGAGCTGAAATAAATTAAATAAAATTGAATTGAACTGTGGGACATTCAGCTGCTGTTAGAGAATGACAGGTGGTCTAAGGAGGAAAAGGCACATATTTGGCATCAGAAATTCGAGTGAAAGCAATTCAGATTATCTAAGTCTAATTTTTATACTGAAATTTAAATATATAAGTAGCACTAGTGGTTTAAAAATAAAGTATGTTAACTTCAATTTTAAAATTTACATTTTCAAAGGCAGGCATGATGTTGCACACTAGTTATCCCAGCTACTCAGGAAACTCAAACAGGAGGAGCTCAAGTTCACAGCCAGCCTGGGCAACGTAAGAAAGCCCTGTCTCAACAGTAAAATAAGAACAGTTAGGGATGTGGCCTTGCAGTAGAGCAGCTATGAAGCCCTGGCTTCAATGCTCCGTAGTGAAAAAAAATTGCATTTTCTATGTGTGAAACAATGAAATGTCTAGCTAGAAAAAAAAAAAAAACTTCATTTTATGCTTATAGAGAAAAATACCTTCACAAAAATACTCAGGACAGGTTATTTGAGTTAGTATTATACACAGAACCAAAACAATAGGAACTGTCATTAAACCAGTGCTAAAAATTGGCCCCCCAAAATTGAGCCTTTCTGTGAAACATCGCTCTGTAAAGCGCAGGCTGTAACAGTGACATCTGCTGGATACTTAATGATGCTACAAAGACAAATGAGGATTCTAAGCTGGGCTTCTACAGAGAATAATATTGTTCTTCCATCTTCTAAATCAAAGGCAAAAAATGTCATGTTTCTGACTTCAAGAATCACTGTTTAATCACACAGCTTAAAAGTGGCTAAGAAGAACACCTACTAAATGGGTTTTCTGGGGCTTCCCTGGATTTAACATGACAGAACCTTGATCAATACGATGTGAAGCTCCTGAAATGCCCCAGCGACTCCTCCCAGAAGCAGCTCCAGGAGGGGGAAACAGCAGCTCTAGAGCACGGAGTCCCACATCGGCCCTATCTACGTCTGGTTACCTCCACAGGGCATCTGAAATTCTCAGAACTCTCAGGGAAAAAATATTCCTTCTAATTAAAACACCCACATACCTTTCACGTATTACAGTACAAGCTAATAAACCCTCCTGGACCAAGACTCTAGGCATTTCAACACCGGGAAGGAGATCCCCAACGAAAATGGTTGTCAAAGGCCATGTCCTTGAAATCAGTATCTTACTCCGTCACTTTTCTGGCAACATCCCTTTCAATACAATGCCCAGGCAGCCAACAAAAGTGCAAAACCACCAAGAACCCTGAGAGAACATTTTTAGGTTCAAATACTCAGGAGAGTCATGCAAGCTTAGGTCCCCATCCTTGGTTCCATGAGAAGAAAGGAGACACTCTCCAGCCACCTCTCATGGAAGAGTCACTGGCCTTGGTGAGCCCCCTATTCTCCACTTCTGCGCCATTTCCCCACTTGACCCTTTAGTCCTACCATGAGTTAACTGCTTCTTGCCTTCTGACGTAGGAAATTAGATCCATCACTGTGTTCAGGTCAAATATCACAAGTATGCAGCACTGTAGAGCTCAACTCACTGTGTGTTCATCTACGGATGACTCTTCCCCCAAACTTTTGGATCCAATTTCTCTTCATTGATCCCCTAACCTGAGGAAGATGTTTTACCTTCTCACCTTCTACCTCAAACCAAGGAGCCTATTTTTTCTGAGTGTCTGCCTTTCCTATCAAATCTTTTGATGCTCTTTTATTGTCTATAGGTTTCCAATTTTCTATGTAAAATGAGGTAACTTAATAAGGATAAAAAACATTATCAGGAAGACTAATAAGTCTCCAAGTGGGTGAGAACAATTTCCTGTTGATGAGTATGAACCTGGTCTCACCACTAACTAGCCAAAGCAGAGAGGGTGTTTCTGCATCAAAGCCCCACTACAAGATGCATGATCTTCTACCCTCTTCCTCAGAAGGGGCTGCACTGGTATAGGCATTTCTTAGATGGTGTTGAGGATACGCTGAAAGTTAGTAAGAACCTAGCGCAGATTTACACAACACCCCCGGCCTGGCTCCTAGGCATCTCAGGTAGCTGTCTCACTTGTTCCTCCAAAGAATTGACTTCCGGTCTCACTTAGCCTCTCTCTCTTCTGTCTCTTGTTCTCACCTGTTCTGCCTTAAGCACGGTAGTAGGATCTGTTGAAGGTGTCTGCACTATAAGGTTTAGCCCAACACCTTACATATCTTCTTCACAGAGATTCATAACATTTGATCTTTCTCTTTGGCAGCACTGGGGAGAGAACACAGGGTCTTCACAGTGAGCTACATCCTCTGCCCACTGTTTAGTTTTGATGCTGAAAAATGGTCTCTCGCTAATTTTCTCAACTGCCCAGGCTGGGCTCAAACTTGGGATCCTCCTGTCTCAGCTTCCCAGTGTGGTGGGATTACAGGCCTCTTGGCACCAGGCCCAACTAACATCTTATATCTTAAAAGTAATGCCAGGCATGGTGAGGCGTATCGATAATTCCAGCTACTTGGGAGGCTAAGGCAAGAGGATCCAAGTTTGAGGCTATTCTAGGCAACTTAGTGAGCCTTGCCCCCCAACCACCAAATAAATAAATAAAAAGGCTTGGGTTTGTACCCCAATGACAGACTACTCTGGAGGTACATCAAAATCTCTTGTACTGCAAAAAAAGTCGGTGGTGTCCTGTTGCCTAGCATGAAAACACTGGAAATCTTCAAAAATCCCCAGTTATACTTCAATATAACCCTTTAGTCATTCTTCTGAATTATTTTTTTTTTAAAAAAAAACTCATAATCTATTTTAAAGAAAGGAAGAAATTTTGACCTGAGCTCAAAGGCTTCTCCCTCCCCTCCACATCCAGGAATCTACAGAATGCTTCCAATCTCAACCATCACAAAGATTATCTGCACAAAAAGGTTTTATGTAGTATTAAATATAAGTACATTTAAACACTGATTTATTTAACATATGGCAAGTCCTAGATCTGCAAAACAAGCATAATACTAAAAAAAAAAAAAAAAAATAGTATGCTTGCCTCCAAACAAAGAACTTGAAAAGTGCTGATTTTCACAACAAGGTTTTAGTCTAATCCCCTGGGCCCCTTGCAAGGAGGCATCATTGTTAGGGCATCTCTTTTACCGGGGAATTTTCTTTACAATAAACTCAGAGTCAAGTCTTCCTTCAGATACTTTTGGCTGGTGTCCCAGGATTAAAATTCATTTTTCTGAGTCCATACTAAGATTTGCAACTCATAATTTTACTGTAAGGATTTGAGAAAAACTTAAAGGGCTCCTGCAGGGAGCTAGTGACCTTCCCAAAAGGGGAGGAAACACGATTTTGATGGAGTCCTCCAGTTCATTTAAGCTTTGTCCAGAAATATCTGTCCGAACAACTCAAGAAAGTTCTGTGATATCAGACATCTAGTGTCTGAATCTTTCTGAATTTAGTCACATTTCTGTGAGTTTATGAGCAGAAAAGTGAACTGAGGTAATCTGGCAGAACATATTGTCCAAAGAGACATAACTATAAAATTTAGGGTCAGAAAGTTAAGATCAAGACTCTTCCATTTCCAGGGCTGCTGTCTTAGTTACTTTCTTGTTGCTGTAACAGAATATCCAGTGTACACAATTCAAGGGAGGAAGGATGTATTTAGCTCACAGCTTCCGAAGGTCTCACTCAGACCATTCACCAGAAGCCGGCAGTGGTGAACGCACATGACAGAGGCTGGAGAGCTGCTCACAGCACTGCAGACAGAAACTGAGTGGGTGAGGATCCTCCATCTCTGGAGACTAAGGCTAAAGCTTTGCCAGGGGGAGAAGCTACAATAATATTTCTTCTTTCTTCTTTTACTTTAAGCTGCCAGCACCACACCCGCCCCCGCCCCCCATGACCTAGAATGGTCCCCTCCCTCCCTTCCTTGCCCTCAAGTCAGTTACACACACCTGAAAGCGCCTCCTCCTCAACAAGTCAACACAATCCTTTCATGTCAAGTCCCAAGCATCTGCCCCTTCCAGTCAGGCCCCACCTCCCAACAGCACAGAGCTACACAGATATCCCACCACACCCAAAAACATGAGGCTTATGGGGGACAATGCAGACCCAAATCATAGCTGTTGCTGACACTGGTTTCTTTCAGCATGAATTAAGTGGAACGTGGTGACGACACACACACAGACATACCTTTCCACTCCAGCTGCACATCTGACAGTCTAGACTAGGCGTAAATGGAAGATTTTCACCCTCATTTCCTCCAAGTGAGTCTGTACTCACTTGTAGAATTATTCACTCTTTGACAGTCTTTTGTTTTAATCTCACGGGAGTTAGGGATGAATTGTTTCAAGGATAAATACTTAACATAATTAAATTCTTTTGTTTTTGATTCTGTTATCCTAAAACAGCGTCTGCTTTATTATTGATAGCTCTATATCCTTACCATTAGCACAGCCCTGTTGGATGCTTTCTTCTGGAGCTAGAATCAGTCTCCACAGTGGTTTATAATGAGGACAGCAAAATACCTTCAACTTTATGAGCTAACTTGCCCCCTTAAGGAAATATGCCTCGCTCCCAACACTTTGGCATGACCCAGGTGACTCTTGATGGCTCCATTTCGAAATCTATCATGCTTTGCCTCTTCTGGTGATGCATATTTGATTAAATGAACCAGCTCTATAAGTTAATAGCCATAAAGGTCTTTTAACAATGTTGGAATCTGTTTAATTGCTCTCCTTGAAGGAGTCAAGGGAAATACATTTCTATTTTTACCTGGCCTTTGGGATTTTCCACTGTCTGTCAGTTTAAAGTCTGTGAGAGATCAACAGAAAAATATTCACAGCTGGCCAGAAAATAAAAGATATTATTATAGCTAAAATCAACTATGCTGGAAAGAAAAGGGCTAGCCAAACTCACTGGATTATAGAAACAATCCTTTATCCACAGCGGTTGCCCCAAGGTAACTGGAGTACTTTGTAACCTACTCCTTTAAGATTCAACACTCTTACCTACCTTCTAATCATTCACCCCCTTTGTCGGAAAAGCAAAATAACCTATATATTTTGCAAAATTGATGGCATGAAGCCCAGAAACTGTGACAGAATATCACAGAATAATATTTGAGCCTATGGTTATAAATTTCGTCTGTCATACCCAGCATATATTAATAGCGACAACCTGTATCTGATATGATGAAAGTACTATAATATTTAGAGCTATAGTTAATGATGTGTAGCTCGCACCATGGAGAAGGACGTGACTGTAAGAATGTCGAAGGGGTTCAATTAATTTGTTTTGGGACACAAAGAACTGCTTGTGTAAATACATTCCTGTGGCTTTGGCATGGCCAACAGATTCCTGTACTCCTACTCATGATTCACTTTGGTGGTTGGAAGGACCCCCTACTTAGAAAATGACAGCATTGATTAGGTTTGATATCCCAGCCACGGTGAACTGATAACCATGCCTGAGCACACGAGCCCGTCAAGTGGCAACACCGCTACCACTGTAAGTTCACCTGGGTTCACCTTCTTCTAATGCACATGGCAGATTCTGATTCAGCTTTTATTTTATTTTGTTTTACTGTGGTCCTGAGGATTGAGCCCAGGACTTTCACAATGAGCTCCATCTCCAGTACCTGACCCTTTTTAAATTTTTTGATTTTTAGACAGGGTCTTGTTAAATCATTAAATTTCCTAGGCTGGGCTCAAACAATTCAGTCATTTCTGGATGTTCCTAATATAAACTTTCAGGTGATGACAATTTCTCGGAGGACTACATCTTGGGTAGGAAGACTTTATCACAGGATCAACAGGGCATTTGAAAAGTATATGTCCACCAGCGCTCTGCGAGGCTGAAAACAGGAGGATCACAAGTTTGATACCAGCCTCAACAATTTAGTAATACCCTATCTCAAAATCAAAAATAAAAAAGGATGTAGCTCTATATAAAAGTCCTAGATTCATATTCAGAAGAGAAAAAGAAAATAAAGAAGAAATAATTCCTGCCCCAATTTAGAATATCCACATCTTTGTTCACATTCATCTAAGAATATTAACACTTGAGTTTCTTTCTCTCTTGACAATCACTTACCTTCTCAGTGAATCCAATTATCCGGAAGCAATGTTGGATTGCTTTAAATTGTCTTCTGTAAGATTCCTTGGAAGTTATGTCATGCATGACTCTTCTGGTGTCACCAGCTATGTATCTAAGTGGAGTGAAATATTACCAAACACAATGAGCATTGCTTTGGACACAGTGCCTCAAATGCCAGGACAGGGGACCCTTGGGCTTCTGCTTTGCAAGGGCATTTCCACTACTGTCTAATACTGCCCGAGAACAATGGCGCATGTGGCTGAGCAAACAGCTGCAGGTGTTTTAAACTTTCTAGAAAACATAAACAGTGAGACTTGGTTCCTGTTCCTGCCACCTCATCCTGTGCATTTGAGCTAAACACACTGTGGATTTCCTGTTAGGAAAACAGTTCTATTTACATCCGAATTTGTCAACTGCTAATTGCATATTCATTTGAAATTAACAAGCAAAGCTCCTGACACTTACCTAGGAGGCTTTTCCTCAGGAAGTCTGAACTCAGACAGTTTCTTTTGATGATAAAGACCAGCATAAATATAGTAAAATATGTGAAAATTTTTTTCTCCCCTAAGAGGAAAAAAAGGAAGAGACTCTATTAATATCATATTCTGGGTATCCTCACTGTAAGTAATTTATTCATTTCTTTTCTGTGCAAAAACATTATTCATAGCAAATTTGTACTTTCAGCAATTGTGATGGGATTTATACCGTAAATATCACAACATTATTATTAAGCACACTATCTTTCCTACAAGCAGAGGAGACATTAGAGAATGGGGCAGGTAGCAACACGAGTTACACATGTGAGAGATCTTTTCGTTCCAACCCCCACACCCACATGTCAGTGCCCTGCGCCTTCAGGTGGTCTCCGTGAAGTCCGGCTTAGAGGGATCAACCAAGCCATCTACTTACTGGAGCCGCAGGCAAAAAGTGACCTGTAAGGCAGGCTGGAGAAATGGAATTGGTTTCAACACCAACGTTCCCACCCTTCCATGTCAGTATACTTTCAGATACAACTGAAAATGTCATCCCTCCGTACTGCTGGTCTCTGCTGTCCATCTCTTTTAGGCCAACCTTGCCAGGGTCCTTCTAGATACATATGTTCACAGAGATACCTCATCTATACACCGATGTTACCTTATGATGAGGGATGAAATTGGGAGGTACATACCTAGGCATTGCATGGCAAGTGACAGTCCCAAGACACCCAGGAGCATGATTAATTTTCCTGATAATTCATTTCATTGTGTTTTCATAAAGGCATTCATTTTCAAGGGACTTGGGGAGTTTTAGGAACTAGCCCTCCAGCACAGACAGTTTGCAAAGTGCTGCCCCAGGCCCCTTTCCTCTGGAGGAAGTCAGCCTCTTATGTTGGTACCTCTGGATCCTGGCAAATCCTCTCCCTAGCCTATCTAGAGCTATAGGAGGAAATCCACCTTCCTTCTCCCTTCTCCCCATCTGTTGTTGGTTCCCACTTTTCTCCATCCTCTCCTGGGTATCTCTGTCCTCCTTCGGCCATTTAACTTTCTTATCTCTGCCCTATATTCTAATGTCTCTACCACTTCTCTCTCATTTGTTTACTCAATTAATATGATATTTAATTTTTATTTTATTTAAAAATAATTTTATTGTATACATTGAAGAGATGCAATATAATGTTGAGATACAGATAGATAATACTATTCAACTAATAAATGTACTGAGTGTCAGTCACGGCAGCGCTGTACCGGCCGGTGCAGGGGGTGCAGGCTCAGAGGACTTGAGCCCTCTGGAGTGTTCTTTCCAGAGAGGGAGCTGGAATACACAGGAAATTTGGGGTGAGGGCTTTGAACAAAACAAGCAAGGGGCTGGGATGAAGGGGGGGATTGGGAAGGCAGATTGTGTGTCAAGGGAAAGGCTTACTAAGGATATATATTTAAGTGTAGCCCTGAAGCCTGGGGAGGGGCAGAGAGGAGCAACAAAGTGAAGGAGAAAGCAGCCTCTAAGCTGAAGGAGCAGAACGTACACAAGGGCTCTGAGTACAATTCCTACATAGGAACAAAAGGACACCAATGGGAGGGACGGACAGACAGTCACGGTCAGCTTGCCCAAGACCAGGGTAGGCCAGAAACAAGAGCTCTGTTGACTAAGCAATCAAGCTTGTTTGGAGTGCTTCAAACTAGAGCTGGGGTGCATTGTGTGCCTTCCATAACTGTCACTTATTCTCAACCTTTCTGTTCAATGTGCAGACTTTGGCTGATGCATCTTAGCCAGACTTTCCTTTAGTTCTTTTATAGAAACACTGGCTCTCAATTCTTCCAAGCTTTTCTTGCCAACGACCATCCCCGACATAAATTCTACTTCATTTTCACCCCTTTATTTATCAGGACTGGCTAGGTTTTCTTTCCATCACAAACATCCCAAGACCCCACCGGCTTACCTCAATGAAGGTTTACTTCTTACTCAGAGTTCCTGTGTATAGTGGGTCAGTAGAGTTGTTGAACCCACTGTTGTCACAGTGGGCCCAGACGTGGGACAGCCACCACGTTTGCTAACCTCTGGAGGGCTGCCACTGAATGTCCATTTACCAGAACTGGTCATATGAACACATCCAGTGACAAGGGGGTCTGGAGGGGAATCCCAGAGCATGGCCAAGATGGGGCAGAACCGCCAAGGCTAGATGAATAGGACCTGCACAGGGCCTGCCCTCTCTTCAGCTCATTTAATTCTCCTAATAGCCTTATGAAGTTGGCACTCTTGAGCCAGGCCACACGTGAGAAAGCAATGCACAAGGTCATTCATGCCAGGGTCAACACGCCACACAACGCAAGCAACCCGCATGTGAGAGGAGCTGCCTCACATTATCTTTGCAAAAGAGCACTTGACATTGGGACAGCTTCCATTTGGTCAGAGGTAACTCCCTCATCTTGAAAATCATCCTAATTTGGAGAGGAAAAAGAGGGACCTTGATACAAATCAGTCAAGAAGCCATGGGGAAGGTTCTACCCTTCTCACTCCATCTTTTCATTCATTTGTTTAACGTTCAAGCTACTCTCCACTGAGAGAAGACATTGCTAACTCATAATAAAGGAACATGACTGGAATTTGGGTTTCACTTTGCAGTGCTGGGATGAAATCCAGGCCCTCACACATGCTAGACAAATGATCTACCACTGAGCTAGCCCCCTGAGCGTGAGTTCCTAGGCTAGACCACACCTACAGATTCTACACTAGGTGCCCAGTAGCCTCCGGTTCATTCCCTCCTCCAAGCCACTGTTCTCACCCATGTGGTTTTCACAAGGCCTCCTGGTGAGATCAGCGTCCTCTCGCCTCTCTATTGGCCGGCTGAAGTTAGGTTTGTTGATTTCCACATTCTACATACAGCCTCCTGGTACCCCTCCAACAAGGGTCCTGATGATCCAGTTTCACTCTTATCTTTGCTACTCTCTCACTCCCGCCTCACTGGCTGACTCCCAGTGGTCCTTGGATCGCATAGTAAGTGTGTCCCTCTCAGGGAGCCTGTCTTTCCTCCTGGTCCTTCCCTTGTTTCGTCTTCCCAACACCTTTCATCATATTCCAGCACTCAGCAGGTTTGTCCTACGTTTCTGTTCATCCCCTTATCACCAGTCCTTCTGCTCACCCACCACTCTCCAAGGTCCACAAACACAGGAGCCTTGTCTATCTTGTTTACACTTGCCACCTCAAGAGAAAACACGGCATTGGCAGACAGCAGACCTTGAGAAACATGCACTCCTAGCAACTCTGGAGGCCTGCAATGAGAATGCTCTGTGAGCATGCACCATAGCAGGCGGTCTTTTAAATAATGTTATGTAAATGAATTTATCCTCACAACAAACACGTGAGGCTGGCACGGGTGACATACTCACATGAGGCACAGAGTCAGTGGCATGCCTGAGTTCACGCAGCAACTGAGTCACCATTTGAATCCAGAGCCAAGTCTTGGCTGGTCATAACCTACCCATACACTGCTCTTCTTAAAACAGAGTAATTTTTTCTAACTAAAATATAATCGCATGTGGAAAATTCCCAGTGTTTTTTTTTTTAAATAGAAAAGTTCAATTTGTGAGTTCTGATTTTTTTAAGTGTCTACAACACTGTTAAATTCTATCTGATACCACCAAATCAGAAGAAACAGATAAAACCTATTCCAAAAGCACTGCTCCTCCAGGCACTTGGCACTCTGTCTCTTAGCATCTTTTACATCAAAAACTACCAGTGGCCCTTTGCCTGAAGAGTCCTTGCTCTTAAGGAGGATGAAAATGCTCAGCAGTGAGGCTGAAAATAAAACCACAAAAAATCCCCAAACTTCCAACTTCACGTTGCAGATCAAAGACACAGTGAGAAGGCAGGGCACTTACTCCGCCTGTTTTATAACTCTGGACTTCTCAAGGAGATATTCAGAGATTCTCGCCCCCATCACAGCTCCAGTCGGCGTAAACATCATTTCCAGATACTTGCCAAAACGGCTGGAGTTGTCATTGATGGCTGTGCATGCGTTCCCGAAGGCTTCCACCAGGGAGTTGACCTGGAGGATTTTCTCGCGCAAACTCTGATTGCTGGCCTGCACCGAGGAGAACAGTGGCGAGAAGTGTCGGGAAACCAGACTACAGCGGTGGCCCGCACCCCTCCCTCGCCTTAAGTTCACACTAGCCCCTTCCCTCTCCACCTGGGGAATCAGCACAGCACACCAGCCTCTCAAGGGAGCAGCTCTCCCGGTGTGCATCAGGTTACGCTCCAGCACCAGAGTGGTTTATAAATCTTGCTGCAACTCATTTAAAATCTCTGACAGGCAAAATGCTAAATGGCTTAGAATTTTAAATAGAGAGATCCCATCACTTCTCTCAGTTATCCTCTATAATCTTTGACAAATCTCACCTATAAAAATATTCCTTAAATTCTTTCTCAGTCACAAACTAATTCTGGGTAGAAGTAATAACTAGACTCATTTGCGGCCATCTTTTCAACATCCAGACTCTAAATGTTCTTTTCTTTTAACTTTTGCTCAAAGATTTGTTTTCCCTCCCCTCCAACGCCATAGTGGCTCTCCATGGTCCTGTTTATAGCGTTTAACCACTTTTACTGCTTTGTGGCTAAATGTTTCTATTACACTGAAAACACAAAAAATTAATTGGCAATAATCTAGTAAATTCGTGCTGGCATTATTTTCCTCGCTACGTGGAATAAGGGTGGCATGCTGGCATCTTAAGAGGCCTAGCTATCAGGAGGTGAGCACAGCAAAGATGAAATGTTTTTATGTAACTCCTAATTAAAAAAAAGCCAACACTTTCATCATTTAAAAAAAATATGCAGTTGCTCTGCAGGAGCTTCTAGCCAGGCCACATGAAGCAGGCTTGTCGGTACCTTTCCCAGGAACGTCAGGTGCTGCACAATCAGGTGGGCACTTTCTGTCTTCCCAGAGCCACTTTCTCCGCTGATGACGATGCACTGACACAGAAAACGGGAGTGTCAAGGGGAGGAGCCTTGGCACAGAAGCAACCTCTGTGTTCAACTGCGGTTCTCATAGAATGTCTTCTACTGTACCCCTGAACCTTCCACGGAGCAAGAGGCCTATCTTAGGAATCTTTCCATTCCACACATCAAGAGCATCTGGAGTCTTTTGTATGCAATGGTTTATTGCTGCAATGTACAGAAGCCCCATAATTTATTTACTGATGGATAGTTAAGGGATTTTTTTGTCATTTCAAACCATATTGCACTGTATAATGCTGCCGCACATAGGTGGTTATATTTATATGCAGGCTCAAGTGCAAAATAAGTTCCAAGAAGTGAGGATATTAGATCAAAAGGTAAAGACATCTGTTACATAGGACTAACTAGTTTGATGCACATTACCACGTTGCTTTGCTGAATGACTGTATCGGTATATGAAATCACCAGCTTTCTTACAGCTTTATCAACAGAATATGTTAAATTTTTGCCACCTGATGGTTAAAATGATATCTCAGTGAAGCTTTGATCTGCATTTCTTTTATTATGAGGGAGAATGAGTACCAAAGGCTAAGGTCACCTTCTGTGACCTAAACACATCCTCTGTCTATATTTGTACTGTACTGTTTATGACTAATGAGGTAGCTCAAGGTGGGAGGTCTAGATTTATTCAGGATGAAGAGTGATCACCAGAAACACCAAACAGGTAATTAGAAGATGAGAACTTCCATTTATGTGTATATGCACCAATTTCTCAACATGAATGTAATTATAATGTATCATAAGCATATGCTAATAAAATACTTTAAAAATGGTGAAAATATTCAACCCCACCTACCAGCTGCAGGGAGAAGAAAGACACTAGAATTTAGCTATAAAACTCCTGAACAATGTCATTCAAAGAACCTCCAAGGTGCTGAACTTCTGGAGGTACTGAGAGAAGTATACTCAGAGGCAACACGAAGCTGTGTGTGCCGTGCCCAAACTCCTTGCTCTATGCAGCTATTCCATGTGGGCAGTCCTAGGTTGTACAATTTATAGTACGGGCTTTTTCACTGGTGGATGGCATTTGAGATGGGCACAGTTTTCTGGGATGGAGCCCTTAAAATGTGGGATCAGTGCTAACTCCAGATAATGACAGACATAAATTGAGTTGTAGGGTACCCAGTGGTATCAGAGAGTTGGAGAAGAACTTAACATTGAAAAACGTATTTGATGTCAGAAACAAAAGACAACACGGTGGGGCAACTTCTAAACATGGAAACCACATCATCTCTCTCCACTGACCATCTCTCTATGAAATCTATGGACCTCTCCCAAGTCACTGAGATGGTTAAGAATCTGGAGAAATCAATATTCTAACCTATAGCAAACCATATAATCCATTTTGCAACTTGCATTATTATCATTTCATTTATTCCTCAATAAACCCAGAAGTTTGGCTGTCACAGGTCTCAGGAAATACATATACCATGATTCATAAAAATTACCAACCCAGTTAGATTTCTATTATGATCAAAAACCAAAAACAAACAAAGCAAAACAAATCTATCGAAACTACAGGAGAGACCACAGGTAGACTGTCATACCACTGTGAACTGGAAGTGTAGAAAAAGTTAACATATGAGCGTAAAGTTTGTGTTTCACTACTGTTAAGTAAGGTTTGTTTAGTTTTAACCTGACTCATCACAGTTTCTCAACAGCTAAATGGTGTGGTACAAGAGCACTGCCAACCCAAGCATAAAATTTTATTTAAAAAAAAAAGGGGGCCACGTCCTGGAAATTCTGATCCCATGAATGGAAGGAATTTCATTTATGCTATACTATATCTGCTTTTATTATAGCTAGTACCATGGAATTAGGTTGTGTTTGCTTTGATCTCAATATATTCATATCAGAAATATCATCGCTCGTTTTTATCAAAGGAAACAAGCGCTCTTGATGTGGAGCTCCACATATCTTGAAGGGAGCTTTATCTTCCATGCCTGTGTCCTTCAGCCAGCCTCAGCAGCCAGGACAGGAAGGTCTCAAGGAGTCTTATAAGTTGAAGAGAAAGAGATGAAGGGTGGAACTGACTTACTAGGAAAGAAAGATGCGTCCCTACCTGGTCTTTCCTGAAAGTAACCAGGCACTGGTAAGCAGCATCAGCCGAGGCAAATATGTGCGGGGGATTCGAAGCACGTCTCACCCCATGATAAAGCCTAGAAAACTGGAAAAAAAGAACATCTAATTTAAAAGAACCCAGTGGACCACGTAATGCTTTCCACTATCTGTTGCCTAGAAAACCAAGACTCTGTCACCTGTAGCCTCAGGAAGGCACAGGGGTAAACTGGTCTGAGTTCAGATCCCAGTTCTGCATTTATTAGGTTCAGGAGTTTGGTCAAGGGTGTTAACCTCTCTACACGAAATGTCCTTGCCTGCCAAATAGGCTTATTAATGGTACCTACCTCCTAGGGTCATGAGAAGTGACATAACCTGTGCCTGATGTACAGTAAGCACTCAATTTTAGCAACTGTTGTTGTACTTGTTTGAGAAGTTATTCCTTGAAGTGAAAATAAAATTGCATTTTCACTGAATTATTTTCTATAGCTTGGGATACATACCCCTAGGGTGGCATGATTTTATTAGCACATGTTCCAGTGCTGGGCATAGACTCCAGGGCCTTGGGCATGCTGGGCAAGTGCTCTACCACTGAGAAGCATCTTACTCAGTACAGCACAGCCCTTGTGGTTTTTAACTTTCCATCCAGGAGCTTTAGAGGTTCCCTTACCTGCGGAGAGTATATGCTCAGATTCTGGAAGGGGTTTAAGGCAATGAGGATGTCGCCAACGTATGTGTAAATCAGTGAGTCTGCATAGCGTTTCTGTAACTGATGAATAATTGTATCCTAAAATGAGAAAAAATGGTATTGAGCACAAACATGATATTCAATCAAGGTAGAGGTTCAAAAACTAACAACAACTTATTCTCACAAGAATATTTTTCTCCGGGCTGGAGGAACGGCTCAGCGGTTAAAGCACTTGCTCAGCAAGTGCTAAGTCAAGGGCTAAGAACCCGAGTTCAATTCCCCAGCACCACACAAGCCAGGTGTGGTGGCACATGCCTATAATCCCAGCACTCGGGAGGCTGAGGCAGGAGGATTGTCATGAGTCCAAGGCCAGCCTGGGCTCCACAGTGAGTTCAGGACCAGCTTGGACTACAGAGCGAGACTCTGTCTCAAAAAAAATATTTTTTCTCTAAAAGATGAAAAGTATCCATTTAAACAATACAGTGATTCTGACTATCATAAAGTACTAAAATGTTTTATGTGTTTTCCCTGAAAGAGGAAAATAATGAAAGAAGAAGAGTTGATAGAAGACAACAGGATATCCACCAAAGATTTTACCTGCTATGGAGGAAAAAAGAAACTTGCCTCACTCAATCAAAATGTTACATTTAGAATTTGATTCAGAGGCTATTCCTATTATAAAGCTCTGACAAAATAGCAATTTCACTTCTTAACACATTGCTCTTAAGATCCATGTAGTAGGAATCTGGAATTGTAATCGAATTTTTGTTATTACATGCTAGTGATTCAGGTACTGCACAAAGTTAGGGGTGCCCAGAGTTCAACTGAGCAGAAGCAGGTCCAGCACAATTAATAGCTCTACTAACCAAGCACATTTTAAATAGGGATTATCACAATGTTTGGATTTAGAATGCAGGTAGGGCATTTCATTATTTCTCTAAATCAAGCTTTTCTTTATGAGGAACAAACAATAAGCTTAAGGGTTAACTGCAATTTTTTATTAAACTCAAAATAATGTCAGGGATAGAACTCATCATAAAGGCCTATGACATAAAAGGTTTTCTTGGAAAGGTCCAAATCCTTTCTCTTCATTCCAGAGACTATACGTCAACACAACACAGGATCAAAGTCAGAGTAACCGAGTGTACTCTGGGCTTCCTATGACCCCACGATAAAAATTCAAATAGCCTCTGAAGAAGATGGCCCACAACAGAAAGGCCAGACCATTTGTGAAACAAACGCCATCAATGAGGATTGTCCGTTAAAAGTTTCAGTACCTCATCCAGGACCTCTAGATTGACCAAATCGTCCTCAAGGCAGTATTTTTCAGCATCCTCCACACGATAGGGTCTTCTGGTATGCATCCTTTCATGCCTAGAAGTGCATCAGAGAACATCAGCAACCACACAGCAAGCAATGCCTGTTCACCTAATTTCTTAATTAAGACTTAAGAGAGAGAGATCACGAACCATGTGATGTGATCTGGGACTTCAGAGAGACAGTAAGACCTAAACACTCCCATCACAGAAGCAAATTCCATAGCTCAGGTCTTTCTTTTTGCCATAGGGAGGCAGGTTACCAACTGGTCCCACCTATCACATGGGTTTACTCTTCTTGAATTCCAACCACAGCACTTCCAGACATAAATATATCCCACATTTTTCTGGTCAGAGTTATACAAGATTGCTGCCTACCCATGTGCAACATTTCATGTGAAACAGACCAGGTCATGAAAATCTGGAGACTTCAGTAGGAAGGAATTTCATTTATTCTATCTTAAATCCTGTTTTAATTACATGCATAGTTTCACTGGGGTAGAACCGTAGAACCTTAAGTGCCTTCCTTCCCTTGAGGCCCACGCTTGATCTGCCAACACCATTCTCCAACTTCTTGAGGTATTTTTAACTATGGAAAACTTCTGAGAATAATAAATATCAAAGAACTGATCATTGTTTAAATTTTATTCTATCTGAAATCCATTTGTGATTGCTGTCCCATTCCATTTCTTTCATGAAGTAGACATACTCCCAGTCTACTATTTCTAAAAACTTTCTTATATATGCACCCTGGTTATATATAGATTGATTGTATACACACACACACACACACACACACACACACATGAGTAATAGATAGGTTCTTTAGATTTGATTATAAAAATGATATTACAGTGTCAGTTTCAGTCTGCAAACTAATTTTTTTCATTCAGCATTATGATTTTTAAAGCTACCTAACTAGTTAATCACTTTAGCACCAGTAAATCACATCATATAAAATACATGACCAATTATTTACCCATTCCTATGTTTGTCAACATCTAGGCTGACTCTAATTTTTTGCTACTAGAAACAATGTATCATTATATGCAATCTTTTGTGTACATATGTGGGGTTTTTTTCTTGAGGACCATGGCTCACTAGGCCCTTTGAGAATTTGGTTATAGGAGTTGGAGGAATAGCTCAGCAGTTAAAGCCCTTGCCTAGCAAGCTCAAAGCCCTGAGTTCAATTCCCCAGCACCATATAACCCAGACGTAGTGGCACACACCTGTAATCCTAGCACTTGGGATGTTGAGGCAGGATTGCCGTGAGTTCGAGGCAAGTTTGGGCTCTGTATTCAGAGCCTGGACTGCTGAACAAGACCCTGCCTCAGAAATATCTGGTTGAAAATAAATAATAATCCCTTTGGTATGCCAAAAGAAAGGTCTTTAAGGTGTAAAACTTTCTCAAGGTCCAAGCAGGCCTTTTCTGAATTCCCTTCATACACCTGTCACTATCCAATATGGTGATGGGAAAAAGCTTGGCCGCAAAGTCGAGAGGTCAGAATCACAGTCTCAGACTTGCAAATAATGCGGTGTGGGACACACTACAAATCCATCAGCAGCCAGTTCCATCATTTTCTTTGTCTATAAGTAGAATCATTCACGACTAGTGTACCTATCTTACAGGTGGCTGTGAAAGTACAGTTAGTTCCAGATAGAAAAATGCAGAAGGGCTGAAAAATGCACCAAGTTCTATTGTTACATCTTTGCCAAAATGTGGAATCAGAAATTTGCATAGCTTGAAATGCTATTAACTAAACAAAGTTACGTGTAAAACATCTTCTCACATACAATGAAATCACCAGGAGAAAGGCATTCCTGCCGGTTTCTTCCCAGACAATTTTTATGCCTGCCCTCACCACAGCTTGAGAGGATGCCCCCCAGTGACCCACTTCCACCTAACAGGCTCAGAGGCTGGCTCTGCCTGTAAGGTTTTCTGTAAGCACCAAGTAGAAGTCATGGAACCTTGATGTTCATGCCCCGTCCCTTGCTGCACACATTTCACAAACGTAGATAAAAAGAAACAAACTAATCAGCTTTCCATGCTGAACTTTGAGCTCATGATACAATGGAAAAATGCAAACAGAACACTAGTGTTTGCCTTCCATCTCTAGCTTATTAAATTAAATCTTACTTTCCTCATCACTGATAGATGTCAAGAGAGAACACTGGAAATGTACCATGAGTCATCCCCAGCACCAGAACCAGTTTGGCTGCTAATTTATATAAAGACCCTAAATAGAATGTAGTTTAATGTATGTAATAACATTTATAACCTAAGCATTTTTCAGGTTATAAACAGAACAATTTTTTCACCTGTGTCTTTGTGATGCCAAAAAGAAATCAAATCAATCAAAATACAGAATTTTCACCATAACTGAGAGCTACTGCCTACTTCTAGCTAGCCATCTCACTAAAAAGAGCAAGAAAGTGCATATGTCTGGTCAAAATCTCTACATAAATCTAATCTTTTCTTTTTTTCCTTGAAGCTCACTATCTACAAAATAACATAATACTTTTAATAAAAATAATTCTCATCATATAAAATTTAGCTCATTTATATTCTTCTTAGTTTGTATCTTACAATTGTTATGAAACAGGCTAAGCTGGAGTTCATTCTATGTAATATTTGACAAAGAAAAAAAAACAAGAATTGAGCAACTGTCCACAAATTTAGTTCCAGGCCAGATGAAGTAAGCCCTCTTCATCGGCCCATCCTCTGAGTGCAACTCAATACTCCAGAGAGAAGGCAGCAAGAAGCAGCTGCCCCAGGACCCTGACAGAAAAATGGTAATGTCAGGCCAGGGAAGGAAACACCACTGAACCCATGCTGCGCTTGCTAGGGGGTCTTCCTTCAATCACTCCTGACCTGGACTCAAATGCAGCCTGAACCATATGCAGAGATGTTAAGCTACGTTTTAAATAATACTTTTATAGCAACTAAAAATGGAAACGCTTACAAATAAATATACTCACAAGTCTACTCTCATAGAAAGATGACTTTCGGTATAAATATACACAACCAAATGTCAGCAGGATCAAAAGTGGCGTCTTCTGGGCCTCTAACAGATTATGTACATCCTACAGCAAGCTGCACGTGGTCTTTACAAAGTTAGCGTCCAAAAACCACACAGATGCTGTCTACACACCTGAGTTTGATCCCAGCAGCATTCCCCAACAATATTTTACAAACAATAAACAATAGCTTTTAAAAGATCTCACCTGCAGTAACCAGCAGTGCGTGACCTCCTCTCTGTTCAAAGGCAATTATATTTAGAATTATCCACTTCAAAATTGACGTGGACAATCTAGAAGCTGTAATACATACAAGACATTTGTACTCTCATAAAGACTGCTTCTTTTTCCCAACCGGAAGAAAAGCTAGCTGCCTGCCTGCCTGGCCGCTGTGGGTGTATCCACCTATCACCCTCCCTTGACCAAAACCCCTCGGAAGCTGCTGTCTGCTCCACTTTCCCCCTTGGCTGCGGGGTTCACAGGGCCTTTTAAAGAGAAAAAAATCATTGACTTCAATTTCTCTTTTTGAAATGGAGACTTCAGATGTGCTCGTAAAAACTGTTACAGTTTTCTATTTTAGTTACAATTACTGAAACATGGTCTCAATTTTTTCCCATTTTCTTGCATTAAATAATTCGTTGTCACTAGTAACTATAGGCCTAAATTTTCTTCAAATTCCCATGCTCCACCTAGCCCCTTACTTGAGAATAGCATCTATAAGCAATATTTGCTGAAGAATTCCTTGCTTCTCATATAAATTAAAGATCTCCAGCTAAAAAGTACTTGGATTGAGTATTCCAACATATGGAGAAGCGGAGAGAGAAGTGACGTGGATGGAAAAATAGGTAAGTGCATTGTGACATACCCAGAGGACACAGCAAGGTACTATAGTTTTAAGGGCTGGAAACCCACGTTCACGTCAGGGGACACTGCAAACAAATCTGCAGCATTAAGTCCAAGAACGTGAGTGGAGAGCAAGAACAGGATATGAAGAATTGGTGAGTCAAAGCCAGAGGCAGAGGCTGCAACTTCCCCACAGCAACAGCGGGCACAGGGAGGAAGCAAGTGCGGGCTGCCTTAGAATGTCTTGGAGCCAGAACCTGTGTGAGAAAGGAGTTTTAGAGGGTACGAAGCCGATTCAGATACTGAAGAAATAGTTCTCATGGGGCAAATTCCTGATGCGCTGCTGCTCTCACTCTAGTTTAAGCTCTACACGGCCATACGGCGAACCGTGCCTGGACGACGTCCTTTAACAGCCCAACCCAGTGTCTGCCAGTCCTATGGATGCTTTGGTCCAAATGTGACCCCTCACTTAGCTGCTTCCTATCTGCCCGTTTTCCTGGAAGTGGAGACGCCCACATAGGTAGGAAGAACCAGGGTGGCAAGAGCGCCACCCTGAGGAAGCAGATATAGTCTCCCTTCCCTCCCCACTGGGATGAAGAATAAATGACAGAAGGTGCTGACTAAGCAGCTATGCAAGAACGGGAGGGAGAAAGCTTTTCTGGCCCAACACGTAAAAGCCACATGCTGGTAAAACACTGTGCTTTGCGCTGTGACCCTGCAGACACTCATCCTGTGGCTCGGGACTACTGTGAAGGTCATATCTACATCATCTCCTGTACATCCGGATCAAAGCCCTCCTACCCATTCTAGAACTGGAAGGATGAGAGAATGCCCAACGCTCCCACCAGCCTCCAGTCACAAAAGAAAGTAACGTCTGTGAAGGTGGAGGGAGAAAGGGGACACAGAAGACAGGACGTGAGGGGCAGGGTCTGGCTCAAGGACAGCAATCTTCACGAATTGAAGACTTCTGTGCCCGTGGACAGAGCCAAGGGACCACTCCCTTATCACTACAGGCAACGTTTTCATACAGTAATGGAAGTGTTACTCAGTGTGAGAATGGAGTACTATTACTACGCCACAGTCAGGAACGCGGCCTACCTCTTCCAAACCATCGTTTCCATCACAGTACACCCTCGGACAACAGGGACAATGAAAGGGAAGCCATTATTTTATTATAGCCAAATAATCATTGATGCAGGCTGAGGAAAACTATGACAGCCCATCCGTAGGGGAAACTCTTCTACTAAGCATCAGAGATGCTATCTAGAGACAACCAACTATCTAGAGTCAACCAACTACCCTACCTATATCCTGACCCCCCACTTAAGGTCCTATCTCTTGAACAAATATGACAATACACAGATTTAAAAACAGAGGATTTGTTGGAGTAGAAATTATTAAAACAATTGTCTGCTTTTCACATGAACTCAGTTTCAGCCAGAATTTCAATAAATCAGCATCATATCAACCATACCAAACAGTACTTGATAATGTATTCATTTTCTTTAGGCAGCAAGAATTAGGGGCAAGAAGAGAAAATTAAATTCATTCACTCACTTACTGACAGGTACAGGTAGCAGATACTAGTCATAAAACAGTGTAGATTCGTTTTTTTTCTTGGTTAAGTGGCCCGGAGGATCCTTGATCACTCAGGTGCCATGCATCTTCAACACACGTGAGGTAATCATTCAGAAGTTATTCATTCACACTGGAGCCCAGGAATCCATCAGAGAGGGTATATGAGGTAGGGGGTGGGTGTGTGTGTGGGGGTGTGTGTGTGTGTGTGTGTGTGTGTGTGTGTGTGTACCCATGCACACATAAGTAGAAGAGAGCAATGTTGGTCGGGGAAAGCACGGCAAATAAGCAGCAAGAATTTTTTTCATTTTCTTCTTTTTCTCTACATATATGACCGTCTCCATTCTCTCTCCACAGTCTGACTTCTTACTTTCTTCCATCTCTCTCTTACTTTTTTATGATTTGATTTCCTCATATTAGAAAAACCATATACTTAACTTTCTGTGTCTGTGTCTCAGTTACTTTTTCATTGCTGTGACTCAATACCTGACACCCACAAATTTAGGGGAGGAAAGGCTCATTTTAGCTCACAGTTTCAGAAGGTCTCGGTCCATTCAGGGGCATCATTTGAAGTACATGGCAGAGGCAGAGGTGGAGGCAGCTTCTCACGACATCACAAACAGGAAGGCAAGTGAGACTAGTTGAGACTAGTCCTAGTCCAAGGAAGGAAGCAGCTTATACATCCCTCCAGGTCTCATCCCAATGATTAGCCCCTCCTGGATCCAGGTGTGGAAGGTGTGGCCACTACACACCGTTAATCCTAACTTACATGCCATTAATCCGCCCCTCTAGACTAGTCCCCAATCTTCCAATGGCATATGGTTCCATAGACAATCTATAACATTTAATTACATGAGACTTTTGGGGGACATTCCAGATCTAAACCACAATAATATGATTCATTTTGTTAAGCACAATGGTCTCAGGGTGTATCCATTTTCCTAGAAATGACTCAAATTTGTCTTTCTTTTTGTATATGTATATATATACACTACATTTTTAAAATCTATTTATCTGTTGTTGGACATACTGGTTTCTTCCAACATTTGGCGATTATCAATTGTGCTACTATAAACACAGGTATGGATGTATTCTCTTATATGATCATTTTAACTCCTTTGTGAAGATACCTGGAAGAGGTAGCTGAGTTGAATGGGATATCTATTTTCTCTATACTGTTTTCCACAGTGGTTGTACCAGTTTACAGAACCATCTGCAATGTAGGACAGTTCCTTTTCCCTGACAACCTTGCCAGCACTTGTTGCTTTTTGAGTTCTTGATGCCAACCATTTTTACTGGAGTTGTCTGTATCTCAAAAGTATATTACACATAAAGCAACAGATATAAGGCATACTTAGTTATTTCAGACATTTTTTTAAAAATTCTTTTCCAAAGAGGGGAAGGAAGAAATAAGTAAGATCATTATTACAAATTTAGTTTCAGAGCATGAAATTGAGACATGAAATTCAAGAGTCACAGATTGGACTAACATCCAACTGAATTCTTAGCCAATGGTCTAAGGCTATGTAAACTTTTATCTTTACCACTCACTGACAGTTTCAGGGAAAAGACCCCAAGAACCACTTATTTACCAACTGTGACCATCCGAGACATTATGTCAACCTGAGGGAACCAGGAACCACACCTGGATTAGGGTTTGATGCCTAGATTAGGAATTGAAAACTGGCCTGGATTAGAGTGTGAGTGATTTGTGGGTAGGCCAATGAGGGAAGAGCACCCACCTGATGTGGGAGGTCCAACTGGAACTCCAATGGTATAAAAGGAGGGAAGAGGGAAGACTGTTAAAGCTTCTGCCTCCGGGAAAGCTCCTTCACAATTGTCTATGGACACCAACTTGCTACATGCTGCAGATCTTCATCACAGATTCCTTCCAGTCTCGATTTGCTCCTCTCTCCCCTTTGCTGATCTTCAGTCACCGATCCTCAGGCTCCAGTCTTTGCCATTGTTCTTCATAAAACTGAGATCTGCAGCAGACTCTAACCAGCAGTCCTGCAGTCCCAGGCGGGAGCTCTCCTTCGAGGCTGAACAGCCAAGGGACACTCCAGCTCTCCCACGTGCAGGCCGCCATCTTGGACTATTTCTATTCTCAGATTTGTAAGCCTTCCTAATAGATCCTTTTTGCTATAATTTCTGTAAATTCTGCCTTTTTGAAAGAACCCAAACTAATACACCAACTCTTAACTGTTTTTATAATATCCCAAATCAAAACCACTGCCTTCTGCCACTCCACCCCCAGCCAAATATCTATACACATCATAAACATCAAAAAAGTTTCAGACTGAGATTTTATACCAATTTCCCATGTTGAATATAAGTATTGTTTTGCAGACTAATATACTAATAAAAATAATAATTATAGTGTGAAGTTTCACAGATTCTATTAAAAAGCTGGTATTCTTTTAGTGGGATACCAATCAATTAAAGTCTCTTTTTTGTTGTACTTTAGATATTTCCTTTCCTCCATGTTCTTTGGTGCTGCTTGTCTCTCTGTCTTTCTCAAACACTCCTTCAAATATTTTCTGCAATCCTGGGCTCGTGGTTGCATATCTGCTTATGGATTTTGGTCACGAAAAATTCTTACTTCTTGGCATAAAAATAGAAAGATAGACCAGTGAAACAGAATCGAGGGTGCAGAAACAAAACCAAATACCCTCAACTACCTAATTTTTGACAAAGGGACCAAATCCATACAATGGAAAAAGGACAGCCTATTCAACAAATGGTGCTGGGAAAACTGGACATCCACATGCAGAAGAATGAATCTAGCCACACACCTGTCACCATGCACCAAAATCCAATCAAAATGGATCAAAGACCTAAACATTAAAAATGAAACACTAAACCTTCTAGAAGACAAAGTCGGCAAATTTCTAAAAGACAGAGGGGTAGGCAAAGATTTTCTTGACTAGACACCAAGAGCAAAAGAAATTACCCCCATTATCAATAAATGGGGTCTTACCAAATTAAAAAGTTTCTGCACAGCAAAGGAAACTGTCAACATTGTAAACAAAGAACCAACAGAATGGGAAAAGATATTCACCACCAACACCTCAGATAAGAAACTCATAACTAGAATACACAGGGAGCTAAAGAAAATTAAGCCCACCAAAATAAAGGATCCTATTGAAAAATGGGCAAATGAAATGAAGAGGCAGTTCACTCACAAAGAAGTACAAAGGGCCAATAGATACATGAAAAGATGCTCAACATCTCTAGCCATAAGACAAATGCAAATCAAAACAATGCTAAGATACCATCTCACTCCAGAGAGAATGGCTTATATCAACAAATCAAATAGCAATCAGTGCTGGCGAGGCTGTGGGGAGAAAGGAACCCTCCTGCACTGCTGGTGGGAGTGTAAATTCCTTCGACTGCTCTGGAAAGCAGTATGGAGAGCTCTCAAAAGACTAGAAATAAATATCCCCTTTGATCCGGCGACACCCCTCCTGGGAATATATCCAAAAGAGGCCAAAACAACATACAACAGAGATATATGTATACCCATGTTCATAGCAGCACAACTAACAATAGCTAGAACATGGAAGTCACCAAAATACCCATCAACAGACCAGTGGATACACAAACTGTGGTACTTATACACAATGGAATACTACGCATCTGTAAGGTCCAACAGCGTGGAGG